>PVKZ01002543.1:0-211943 GCA_004027375.1 Macroglossus sobrinus | reverse complement strand
TTGAGAAAGCAGGGGAACAGATTGAGGAGGAATTTCCCTAAACCCGCCCAGACTGGAGACACAATTCTCAGGCAGGGAGAAGAGCATTAGATCGGTACCACCAGATTCTAATTAGGGGAATTAGGATGACTGCTCGTCAGCCAACTAATCTTTCTAAGGTAACTGAAGTTATACAAGAAGGGACCTAAGGAATCCCCTAGAGCGTTTCTTGAACAAGGCGTACCGTGTATACACCTCCATTGATCCTGAGGCCCCTGAAAACCAGCAAGCAATTAATGTAGCCTTTGCTACTCAGGCAGCCCCTGATATCTGGCATAAATTACAAAAAGTAGAAGGTTTTGCAAGGATGAACCTGTCTCAACTTGTTGAGATAGGGAAAATTAATTTAAAGGCAAAGACTTGTAAGGATTGAGTGTTCTAAAATTCTCAGAAATATAGATAGAAACTAACTCAAATGCTTTTCAAGTTCACATGATCTAAGATTAATCCTTAGTAAATAAAAGCTAACTTAATTTTGTTAGTTTAAGTAAAAGAAACATATCTTAATTTTACGTAGGTTTTACCCAAAGAAGTCTATGCTAATAACTGACTTTGATGTCTGTGAAATAGGTTTTAGAAGTTATAAAATGTCTTCCTGATCAGGCAAGCTAAAGAATGTTAATTGCTTAAGACAAAGATAAGGCTTTTAGTAAAGAAATTGTATGCCTGGACATGACTACCCTCCATGACCTGCCCAGTTAAGATTTTGTGATCAGATCACCCTGTGAGGTTACTTCCCATAGAACGCCCTTTTTCATCCACATAATTTCAAATGTGAATGCATCTAACAATAGAGTCCTAATACATACAAAGCAGGAATTGATAGAACTGTAAAATCAGAGGTATTGTCGAGGACTTCAGTGTTCCTCTTTTATTAATATGTCAATAGAAAATCGGTAAGAATGTAGAACTAAAAAACACCATCAAGCAAATACATGCAACTGACATTTACAGAATGCTAGCAAATAACAATAGGGTAACTTTTCTTTTAAATGCACATTAAAAATCCACCAAGATAGACCATTATTCTGAATTAAAAAACAAAAATATCAACAAAAATTTTTAAAAAGTAACAATTCAATGACTATCTGTGACCATAATAATATTAAACTATAAATCAGTAATAAAAAAACAACAACAACAAACAGAAACATCTAAACATTTATAAATTAAACAACACACTTCTAAATTAAACATGGGCCAAGGAGGTCTTTGGAACCTAAGGTTAACATGGTACCAAAAGCAGAATCTCTCCCGCAACTCCCCCCAAAATTAATGTATTAGGCATCCTCAAAATTAAAAAAAACCTCTGCTCTGAGAAGCATACTATTATGATTAACAAATAAACTATAAACTTGAAGAAAATATTTTCATATCATTTATTCAACAAATGACTTGTATACTGAATATTTAAATAAGTCTTAAAACAACAATAAGAAAAACAACTCAACTTATAAATGACCAGAAGATTTGAACATTTTCTTTTAAAGGAAACATATGGATGATAAACAAGCTCATAAAACAATTAATGCTTAATTTCATTAGCCATTAGGGAAATATATATAAATGCCAAAGTAAGATATTACTATACACATTAATATAGCTAAAATCAAAACAACAAAAAATTTAACAATATCAACTGCTGGTAATAATGATGGGGAACAATAGACACTTGATAGGAAGAGAAAATGTAGAATGGTACAGGTGCTCTGAAAAAGTTTGGCAGTTTCTCACAAAGTTACAAATACACTTGCAGTATGATTCCACACTCAATTATAGTATGCTAGACCAGAGATTGACAAATTATGTTTTGTGTACCAGTTCTAGCCCATTGCTTATTTATGTGTAGCCTGCAAGCTAAGAATTTTTTACCTTTTTTTAAATGGATAAATAAGTTGGATAAACAATTTATGTTCATACAAAATTCTGTACATGATTATGTTTATGGCAGCTATTTATAATCACCCAAACTAGACACAACTCAAACTTTTTAAAATTAAAGCAAACAAAGTCCAGCTTTAAAGCCTTCCTCAGGAGCCAAAATCAGTTTAGACATCTTAATTTACCTTATTACCGATCACTGAATAATAAAGTCACAACCTTTATAAGTTGCTTTGTAACAATATTCCCTTGAACTTCATTTCATGTTTTGGTTTGAGTGCTCCCAGGATGCAAATTTTTTTGGTGTTCCTAATTACTACTTCAGTGATTCATTGGTTTTATTTGGCTCTTTTTGAACCTTTGACATTTCATGACATCAAAGTGAAATCCAAACCAGACAAACTCCTGTAACCCTGAGGCCAGTGAGCAAACCAGGTTCCCCAACCCACAGAGTCCCTGGAGCTCACTGCTTTCTTTCTGACTATAGGGTAAGTCTCTCTTAGATCTGATCTTTGTTTACTTTGCATTCTGAACTCTCCAACTTTATTGTGCATGCTTTCTATTACTTCCTATTACTGTTTATTTGTTCTGTTCTGTTTTTGTATCTGTTTCTATTTGCTGGAACTTCTTGGTAAGTCACCTATCATGTTCAAAAGGTGGAGAAAACACCTAATTCCTCCTGTTTGGGAACAGCTTTTGGGAAACAGGGCTCCTTGTAGATAAGACATATTAGGAAACCCAAAGGGAAGATAGGTTCCATTTGGTTCTTGAACCTGCATCTTTTTGCCTTCTGGGAGATCATTTGGACAATTTGGAATTGTAATGGTCCTTTGGGAAATGTTTGTTTTATACAAATCTACCTTAAGGGGCTTTCTTAAAAAGAGAGGATCTCATACCTGTTGGAGATAACGTGATACATTCTCTGATAGATAAGAAGTTTCTAACAGACAAAATGACTCCAAAGATAGCTCCTTTTAGAATTCTTACAACATGTAAATAAAAATCCTTAGTAAAAGATTTTGGGCCTCTTAGCAGATAACCTTAGCTTTGTCCATCTGCCAGAAACACAATATGGATCCAACTATTCTTTTCGAGTTTTTTGTATCTGAGACATAACTAAATTCTTTTAAGCTCCAAGATCTCTGTGTCTATATGTATGTTTATGTATGTATATGAATGTATGTTTTATATATATATATATATATATATATATATATATATATTTGTGATTTTTTTAAACATCTAGATGGTAGTACTAAAATTAGTTCATAAGGAGCTTCATTCAATCATTTTAAAGAAAAAAGAACTATATACATTTAGAATGCTCTAAAAAATATGGAAACTAATACAAATATTTTTAAGTTCACAGGACCTGGGATGATCTTTGATAAATAAAAGCTAGTTTAAGTTTGTTATTTAAAAACAAGCATATCTTCATAGTTGTCAATATTGACTGTAATACAAACATACAACTTTTTCTACCTAGGTTTACTAATCCAATAAGCTCATACTATCTGTTATAAAATTTGTCAACAAGAAAAATAACTTGAGATAATTGTTAGTTGTTTAATGTTTAATCTAAGCATAATTGTTAAAAGCGAGTATCTCAAATAAATGCAAATAAAATAAAAATTTATGCTAAGTTAAACTAAGTAATGAATATTTATTGAATAGCTAAATTATTTTAAAATATCTAATTTTGGCTTTTCATTATTTTTACAGAGAAACAAATACTTGAGTATGCCACATTAAATAAATTACTATAAAGAAGAATATACCTCTAAAATATCTGACATGTACTTATAAGTTGTCTAATCTATCACAGGATGCTAATATATGATAGGCATTTTACATTTGCTCCTTCTTGTTTTCACTGAAAAACAACAATAATAATTGAAAATTTAGAAGACAAGCTGAAATTAGAAAAGGACACGTGGTTGCCCACTACTCTGCTATTCAAGTCTGTCAGCCAAGGATGGAAAGCAGGATAATAAATTGGAGATCTTAGAATATCATTTTGTCAAGCTAGGAAGGCACAAGATATTGCACGTTAAGATCCAGTTGTAGTTGTACCCTGAATTCCATTCTATTCTATGCTAACAGAATTGATAGCTTTGCATGTGGTTTCCAAACACAAAATAATATTTTACACTCAGCCTTCCTTGCACAGAGATGAGGCCATGACAAAACAATAGGTTCATGACATGTAAGTGGATACATAATGAGGCTACTTTTGGAAATTTTCCTCAGGGGATAGCATATGTGTACTTTTTATATTTTCTTCTTTGACCCTACCTGCTTGGAACACAGTTGCCAACTTCTCAGCTCAGAGGTCAAGGCCACAAGTGGCAGAACCACAAGAGAAAAAAAAAACTGGGTTCTCTTTAAATGAACAGTTTCCAAATAAGCTAATTATATTAGTGAATGTTACCACTATTTACCTAAATTAGAAAGTATCTGATGCTGTGTTTCTCCTACTTAATAGTTTATTCAATAAGTAATGAATTCAGGTTTACTCAATAAATATTTCAAATATTTCTGAATCTCTTCCCTTTCTTTTACCTCTAACACATTCATAATTCCTCTAAATACTTTGCAAAAATATTCTATATCACTTTCTTAATTCTATTTTTGTCCTTCATTCTATACTGTTGATTAAATAACATTCATAATATAAATATATAATTTTGTTTTCCCAAGTTTAAATATTTTCTAAAGCTATGTATAAACTCAGCATGCATTTTAGACATTTAGTGTAGATGAAGGAAGGAAGGAAGGAAGGAAGGAAGGAACAAAGGAAGGAAGGAGGGAAGAAAGAAAGAAAGGAAGAGAGAAAGGAAAGAAGAGAGAGAGAGAGAGAGAGAGAGAGAGAGAGAGAGAGAGAGAGAGAGAGAGAGAGAGAGAAAGAAAGAAAGAAAGAAAGAAAGAAAGAAAGAAAGAAAGAAAGAAAGAAAGAAAGAAAGAAAGAAAGAAAGAAAGAAAGAAAGAAAGAAAGAAAGAAAGAAAGAAAGAAAGAAAGAAAGAAAGGAAAGAAGGAAAGGAAAGAAAGGGAAAAAACTATTTTTTTAATTGGGAGAAAATTACAACTTCCAATAAATGTTATAAAACTCTAGAGCCTTGATTACTGATTTATAGTTCTTGTTGCATGCTGAGAAAGAGTCCCAAAGCTGTGTGGCACTCCAGGGTTCTGCTGTCATACCTCAAGTAGGAGCTCACCAAATCTCCCAAGCAGCCCATGGGTTAGAGAATACATTGGGGCAGGGTCACCAGAGCTGATTTGTCTCAAGTGAGTCATGGGTATTTCTGAGGACTTCCACATTCTGTGCTGCATGTCACTTGGCCTTTTTACTCTTATCACTGAAAGAATATTCTTAAACTTAATTTCCTCATTTTCACATATTAATATTTCTTTTTATCACTTACAATTCAGATCCAAATATCTTTTCATTCTAGATTCTAGGAAAACTTAGATGTTTTTTTTTTTTTTCTGTGATCTCAGATCACTTTACTTATAGCCCCATTTTATCTGGTCTTATAAAGCTGTCATTTATATCAGTGTATTTCTCAACTGATATTGCAAGACTTTAAATTAGATGTAGGGCTTTCTCTTATTTCATCCTTCTACAATACTACAGGGTGGAATCCTATGTTACACAATAACAAATAAGCTAGTTAAAATGATCATGTGACTCAGTCTCATCTGAAAATCATATTAGCTGATTCTTTTAGATTGTGAGTATCCAAAATTGTACCTGCCTTGTTTAATCTGTAGAGGAGAGGAAATTAGACTCTATTGAAAAATATGTGGAATCCATTTTGGTGGATCAATTTCATTCAGCCGGTAGCCTTTTTTCATTGATGTAAAATGGAGCAAAGCTAAATATGAAAATTTCTTTCATATTTTTATACC
Organism: Macroglossus sobrinus; assembly: GCA_004027375.1. Taxonomy (NCBI): domain Eukaryota; kingdom Metazoa; phylum Chordata; class Mammalia; order Chiroptera; family Pteropodidae; genus Macroglossus; species Macroglossus sobrinus. Next base: position 206,113 of record PVKZ01002543.1, on the reverse strand, counting down.
TGTGCTACTTAGGCTTTGTTTTTCTTTTTTAAACAGAACATCCCCATAACCAAGAACAGAGTCAGCTTACTCCATAATTTTTTAAATTCAGTATTTTTTTCTCAATCATCGATTTTTTTTTTTTGGTAAGTCATATTCATGCTATCTTTACTCACAATACATAAAAAAAATGGCTATTTGCATAAAATCTAATATACCAACTTCCAAAATAACATTTCCTTTAAGGCAAATATCATGCTATAATAAACTAGATACCACAGAATAAGAGATATGCTAATACTGTATTGAAAAGGAATCATTTTGAGCTCTAAGTTTAAAGAACAACTAAATGCATCTGCCTATAATTTTCAATCAGTCATTCTACTGTTCAGAGAAGTAGATGACAGTATAAGCACCATGTAAATATTTTATTCAGGAGAGAGGAAACAGAATCTGAGGCTAAGCTAGACTGATATGTTGATTTAGTAGCACCAGGAACCTGCTATTTTTCAGACCAATTACAATGGCTCTGTTATGGAATGGAACTATGATTTTCAAATGGAACTAAGCACTTGCAGTAGTAAAAATAAATTAATAAATTGACTCAAAAAATAAAACTCTTTCTAGTATTCTCACCTGGAGGCAGATCCTGCATTTTGGGAATATAAAAGTGCTCCCTGAAGTGCCTCAGCTTATCTTCTTCATCGAGGTGTAGGGCAACCCTCTCATCTGTTGGGTGACATCTAAGTTCAGATGCCACACGTTGCAGTGTGTTAGTGGGTAACTCAGAGAGTAAAGGCTCCATTACAAGTTGTTCACTAAAGATAAGGGTAAAAATTAAAAATTAATAAAGCCACCATCATTTTGCTGCAGAATATTAACACTTTAGGTAAAACATCTTTTGTTTTAACTAAGATTCTCATCTTTTCAGCTTCAGAAATAATATAATTAACCAAACAGCACTAAACTCCATGCCTAAGTTTTCCTTATGTATAAAATGAAGAAAGTAATAGTAACTTAGGGATGATGAAAGAACTAAATTAGGTAATGAAGCTCTCAATAAATGTTAGCTCTTTTCATTTTTGTTTTCTGAAAAATGAACCAAATTAATGGCTTTCAAATATATGTCTTTATCACCTGTTCCTCTAAATGCCTTACTAAAAAATAACAGTAAAGATACTTTTGCGAAAAGTATAGAAAAACAGTGCTTCATCTAGCTTGTCCTTTTCAATATCTCTCCTCCACTATCTCATCCTGGATGGTTCTTAGATTATAATTTTAAAATTATGAAGATATATACAATAGAACCTTACCATTCTTTGCTGTGAATGAAAACAATATTGATTAACAAGAGAACTTTAAATAATGTTAGTAATTTTTGGCATATGAGGACCAAAGAGATCTACTTGCAGCTGATGATGAGAAACTTCTTTTACTATCATATACACTTCTTCAAATAAAGCGGGATGCTTTGGTGTTTCTTAAAACCACATTTTACTTTATCTAATCATTTAACATCCCCCAGCTTTGAGGAACAAAAACCTATTCTGAAGGGGATAAATAACAATGGAGATTTAAATACATATTTTTAAACTTCACCCAAGTTTTATACACATTTATAATTCTCAAAGTTGTAGTTTTTTGAAATTGTATTAGAAAAATTTTTTTACTTGATATATATATTTTGCTGGCTTTGCTTCTACATTCCTCCATTTATTTACTCTTTCAATAAATTTTTATTGAGCGTCTATCATGTAGCACCATGCACACTGATGGAACAACAATATATAATAATTTATAAGTAGTGACTCATGTGAAATTTACTTTTTACTAAAAAGAATTTAAAAATAATTAAATTATGTAATTTCAGATAGTTTCAAGAGCTATGTGTAAACAGGGCAGAGTAATGAGATAGAGTCACTAGGGCATGGAATAAGCTACGTTGGGGGCTCATGTGCATTTCTCTGCAGCAGGAGTATATGAATCATGCTATGGTGAAGACATGAATGTGGAAGAAGATAACAGCACCTGCAAAAGCTCTAAAGTAAAGATAAACTTAGCCTGTTCGACTAATGCACTGAGGGGAGTAAGAGGAGTGAGAGACTGTAATGTAAGAAATGTAGAAGTAGAAGTTAGTCATAAGAAACTTTGAAGGCCAGAAAAGAGTTTGAATATTTTTCTAAGTTTAATAAAAAATCATTGGAGAATGTTGAGTAGAAAAATAATATGATGTAATTTAACATTAAAAAAAAGTCACTTTTTCTGCTCTCTGATGAGTTTTGAGTTAAAAAAGAAAGGTAAATTAAGGCTATTTTAGTAATTCTGGGGAAAAATGATAGTAGATTAAATATGGTGAGGAAAAGATAGAGAGGAAAAGTGTCTGGATTTACAGTATATTTTGGAGAAACTAGATATTCTCTGGTGAAGACAGAAAAGTAGGTAACTTTTCGCTTTGAGATTTGAGCAGTTATGATTATCTTTCCTCTCCACTCTTTTTCTCTTACCCCAACACACCCATTATTAGGCAATAAAGAATTGTCTGAGTGTTACACGATGCCAGTAAAACAGACATTTTTCCTATCCTCTAAACTTCATCTCTTCTGCTTATTTGATCTCTTCTTTTCTCAATTGCTAATGGTCTCCCCTGATGATCCATCTTTTATATTCCCAGATGAGGATACTGAGATTCAGCTAAGCATGTTTTTTAGCTTTGATACCAGTAATGGCTTCTAAATGCTACAATCGTGCTTTTTACAAGCCAGTGATTTCAACATTGATCTTGATGGTTCTTTTTCAATATCAGACCATGTTAAATTATTTATTTTTGTCACAAAATGTTATCTCTGTGATTTTTCTCATGCCATTCTCTTTACCAAAAATGTTCTACTTCCCCTTCTACATATTCAGATCTTAGCCATCATTCAAAGCCCTAACTGAAATGTGACTTTTTTTCAATAGGCTTGTCATGATGCCTCAGTTAAAAGTAATCTTTCCTCCTGTGAACACCTGTAACATTTATGAGCACACATCTTATTCTAAGCATACTTGTGATAAGTAGTACTTTCTGCCAGGTATTCTATTTATTTAAATACATATGTGGATGGGGAAAATCAAACATGCTTGCCATGCCAACAATTTGATTCTAAATGGGTCTCTACCTATAACTTTTTGATGAAGGAAACTGCCTTCTGAATAGAGATGACTGCTGGGAGCCAACCCATGGGAAAGTTTAACTGAGAAGTTAACCTTTGAACATAAGTCTCATAAGTCTCGCTAGGCTCCTAGGAAAGTTCAAAAGGGCAAACACAAGATAAGCCCGGAGATGCCTGCAGCTGCCTGCAACCCAAGAGATCCTGTTTGATTAATCACCTACCAGCAGACCATCAACGGCTGCCGGCGCCACGACAGATCACCCCATGCCTGCCTCCCCCTTTCTTTTGAAAATATATATACTCTTGTGTGAAAATAAACTTTGAGAGCTTGATCAGACCATCAGACTTGCTCTCCTTCTTGTCTGTCTGTCTCTTTTCATCCAGGTCACCCTTCCACCTCGGACCCCCTGTTGACTGTCCCGCGGGTCGGGGCAGATGACTGTGACTCTATCACTTGACATTATCCATTGCCTGGTAATCATTAATTAGATCTTTTCATGACATTTGACTCACTGAGGGCAGTGGCTCTGTCAATGGTCTGTGGAATGACCTGCTGTAAAAGCTCTGACCAAGCAATCATACTGGTGTTTAATTGAGCATATAATCAAATCTTTTCAGGAATCTGACCTGTGAGATACAGTTATTCATTTATTTAGAAACAGGAGCAAAACTTTAAAAGAATCATAGACAGAGTAATAAAAGTGGGAGAATCTAGGAAAGGTATTGTCATGAGTGACTCTTTTTTCAGAGTCAAACAGAACAACTGATTGTTAAAGCATGAAGTGATTCCAACAGTAAGTAAGAATCACTGTTACACAATAGCCAGGGATGGAACAGCTGTGGTTCCTGAAAATGTGACAGGACAAGTCAGTCTGGAGAATCATTTAATCTGTCCATGCAACAAACTATCTGTAAGCCTGAAGGCTGCCTGCTTGGCAGGCAGTAAGGTGTATCTTTACTAGAAGCCTAATACTTAACAATAGCTTGACTGAGTTGCTGGTCTACCCCACTGATTTTTTATTCACCTGGGGGCCCTGAATCTTGTTTAATTTTTCTTTATATTCACACCATTGCTGAGTAGTGCCCTTTAGACAAAGTGTTCTCCCAAAATGGCAGCTGAATAAGAATACACAAAAAAGATGGGTAAATTATTTTACGTGACTAATGACATGTTACTAGAGGGATATGCTCTTCCATTCCAACCACGTTAAAACTAATTAGAGAAACATTTCCAGTGAGTCTCGGAATCAAGAGAACATCTTTGGAGAGTCAGTTCTTTGAGAGTTCATTGAGGTTGGCTCTCAACTTGAAACAGGGTTGGTTGCCTAAATAAATATACAGATTATTTTGATACCATCATATTCCATTAAAATTCAGCTTTCTTTATTTAAAAAAAAATAGTCACAATAATTCATAAACCTCCTTATGCTTGTTTCTTATGTAATCCTTGTAACAATCCTAAGGGATCAGAATCATTTCCCCCATTTTGTGACTAAACTCTGGAATAAACAGAGTAGAAACAGAAACAGAAACAAAAGCATAATAAAGCTGACTATTTGGTAGTACATTTTGCCTGAGGACCTAAGTCAGCTTCACTTGTTTTTGACATGGCATGTGTGTGGAAAGTGCAGAACAGAATTCCTGGCCCAAGATTTGAACCTCTCAGTTTATTTTCCCTTGCCCTTTCCTTCCTAATTTTTTTATTTTTTGAAATTTTTTCACCCATTCCCTTTATCTCCTTTTATTATTGTTTCAGCCTTGTACTCAGTCTGCAAAGCACCACAGGCTATGAATCCATCTACTCTTTTTGATCAATGCTTTCCTCAGTCCTGGCCTCACAAAAGTTAAAGAAGCTGGTTTCACTTCTGGACCTGTCACAGCCCAGGTGTTACAACCTCACTGACACTGATAGTGAGATACCTGCTGGTGGAATATATTTTTTTAAGTACTCCTCTCACCTTTTTACCATGCACATCCGCAAAACAGAAATAAATACAATCATCAGGGCCCATGATGCCACAGTGCCCTCACTCCAAGGAAGCAACATATGAACGCATAAGAATTGTTGCTTAATTCTGCATTCAACCCACAGCTAATATAATTTTATGCGTTGTTTAGATTTACCATTTGCAAGTAAATTGGCATGTTGTTATGAAATACATTCAGTCTAAGCTAAACAAACCCCCAAATTTTATAGTTTACATATTTAGCGCTAATTTGATTAAGAAGGTGGGAATATACACATATGGACAAGTTACCTAAACTTTTGTGCTGTAATATTATATGAAACTAAGTTAAATTGTACTTTCTTCAGAGGATCATGATTAATATCAAGTGAAATTAATGATGTAAAGTCCTTTATAAAGAAATAAAATATATTTCATGATATTTTTCAATACTAATATCTTGTGCTAAAATTTGTCATTTCACCCTTAATTTAGCTTTTGAAAATTTTTAAATTGTATTTTCACAATTTTATTTAGACTGCTAAAACTTCAAAGCTAAAAATTTTATAACTATAAAAACTAATTGTTTTTATGGAATCATGGAAATCAGGATCTCCTTGTAGTCCATAGGTCTAAGGTTCAACAGTTACAAAAATGGTTCTGAGTACCCAGTGGTTAATCTTTATACAGTTTCAGGTTTCATGCGAGAATGAAGTAATTATCCACATGCGTTCAAAGTTTAGAACCCAGAAAAGCAAATTATAAAGAAAGTGTGTGGCTTTTTATTGAGATAGAGGGAAATAAGACATTATTTAATATATGTGCATAGAGCAACATTCTTTAAACCTATTTAAAAATATGCAGTTGTGACATCACTGTCACATCACTGTCACAACTGCATATTTCATATCTAAAATTATATTAATGACATGCTGAGCTTCACATTAATAACAGCAATGCATTTATTCCAATTTACTACCTAAATAACACCCCGCTCTCTTTAAAATAAAAGCAGGATAAAAAAGAAACCCTTTTTTTAGTTCTATAGAAAAAAATGTATCAATTTTCTATTCTTGGGCAAATATTTCAATAAATGAAAGGGGAAGAAACCCTGCTTAAGAAATAGATACTTCACTTCTCTAAATTAATATTTAATGCAATTAATAACACCATAGAATGACTAGAGAGTTACCAGAAAATAAAGGACTTAAAGCTTATTTAATGATTTTAATTTTAATCTAATATTACCATTTAAATTGAAGTAACTACAGGATTAAGTTTAATTGATCAAAAGTATTCATCTTTTAGTAGATGTATTTAGTGTACTATTGATATTTTTTTTACTGCAATGGTAAAGATCTCTTAATTTGACACAAAATTTTATGAACTATAGAAATGATACCTGGAAGTATAGTCTTGAAATAAAAGCTTAAAGGCGGGTGGGGGGCACTAAAGAGTTACACTACTTTTATGAATATAATTTAGAGAAAAGAAAACTGGCAAAAGAAGCTTCTAAAGCATTGCGACAAGGATACTAGCAGAGTGAATATCACTTTGGAAAAATCATTGAATATATATTTGTGTCCAGAGTGTATATCATTGTCTCAGTGCTTACCGGCTATGATTCCAACGGGGTTCACAGCTCCCAGTCTTGTTTGAAAAAACAAACCAAGCAACCTCTCAAGAGTTCCTGGTAGATTTATAGGCTAGACCTCAGAGTAAGAAATTCAAGAGACTTGCTCAGACTCCACCCTATGGGGAATTTGTGAGCTAGTTTTAGTTCCTCCCACCTTACCTAAAGTGACTGTAGGTCTCCAGTCACAAACATTTTAAGCAAAATGCTGCTCTTGCTCTATTTTAATTACTAGGGGCTCTGCTTTTCCCACTTTCTCCTAAGCAGCTCTGTCATTTAAATTCCTCTAAAAACTTCCTTGCCCTCCAGCTATGCAGATCTCTAGAACTGTGAGTTGAATCCATAATATAATCTTGTAGAGTAAGTAAGTAGTGAGCTGAACCATTGAGTTTGTTCAGGAGGTAACATTTCAAAATTCTCATCCCTTTCTTGCTGTGGTCCCTGGAATAAACTTACAACTGAAGAAACTTTTTTCCCCAACTCTGCAGATAATGGAACCTTGGATTTTGAGGCAGTACCCCACTGTTAAATGCATTGTGAATTTCCAGTATGAGGGCAGAGTGACGTTTAATGGTTGAACATTTTAGTCAAAAATTTAAAATAAGCTCTCAGTTCTAGAATATACTTTGTTGTCCAATAGGTGTAATTTTAAAACTCTTAGATCATAAATATCAATAGTTAACAAGACAACCAAGGAAGAGAGTTGCATATCAAGTGGAAAGTAACCTAGGAAACTTCATAATGTAAATTATTTTTGTAAACCTGTTGGGTTTCTGTAGTTCTACCTCCATTATCTCTTCCTGTTTATTTCCATACCTAGGTCTTTTGGTGAATATTCTTTTAGATATAAAAACCAAGGGCAAAGAGTTTCAGAATTAAGACCAAATATAGAAACTGGGTCTGAATAATTGAATCACTTTTGTATACCTATACCTATTTGAGCTCTCACAACACCCCAGAGAAAACATTATCTGATTTAATCAACTTCTACCATGTGTTCACTGAATAGCCCTGGACAATTCATTTAGTCTGTAATAAGGCTCAGCATCACATCTTTCATGGAGGTATAAAGTTATCTTTCCTCACAAGATTGCTGATATATTTTTAAAAAATGCATGTAGAAATTCAGTGTACCAAAACACATAAGTCAATAAGTGACATATTCCTTTTTTAATTAACCAGACCAAAAGTACTGTCCTCTTGTCTCTAAAAGAGAGGAATAAAACAAATGCAATTATTTTAGTATGAGTAAATGAACAGTGAAAAAAATATATTTCATCTTATCAATCTTATCCTTACAGTAATCCTATTAAGAGTATGTAGACTATCCTCATTTCTTTAAGTTGGCAGTGCAAAGCTTTACATTTAATAAGGTGTCTCAAAATTTGTGCTTTTTTTTTCTATTTTCTTTATTCCTTGTGCTATAAGAACTTTGGAGGACATACCAATTTCGAATATCCAGGAAGAGGGCCTAAAGATGGAGTATGCGTCATTGTTAGTAAGAGAATTACACCCTTTTCATTACTGACTATGGTTATAGATAAAGAAATAGAGATAGAGATCAATATACTGAGTTCTTGTTTTTACGCTGTTTTTTCTAAAATCTTTTATGATAATGTTAAAAACTATTGAAATAAAGTATTATCTCAAATTATTAATAAAAAATATTATATATAAAGTATTAGCTCAAAAATTATTATTTAACATAGTCACTTTTAAAGCACTTGCTTGGAGGTCTAAGCTATACTCCTATGTTTTGTATTTTGAAAACCTTTTTTTTAATTTGTTACCTTCATTCATTAAAAAAAAAAAAAACGTACTAAGCATATTCTTTGCACTAGGTACAAAGCTAAATGCCAGGGATATAATGGTGAGCAAAATCTTTATAATATTAACATATGCTCCTACAAATATAAAAGAATTGTGAGATGGCAAATTGTAGGGGGAGTGATAAAAGCAAGAGTCAATGGCCAGCTGTGGAGGGAGAAGAAAGAACAGAGTAAGTTTCTATTTCTCCTTTTTTTTGGAAACAGAAAGAAGAAACATGTTGCTAGGATAAATATGTGTACCAATTTAGATTTGTCTATTAATTTCTACGAACATCATCTCACTTGCAACATGATATGTCTGAGTGGCAGAGACCAATTTTATCTTCCTCAAAGCTTTGTCCATGAATGCAACTAAATAAATATTTGTTAAATTAGTTAATTAAAAAAAAAAGATTCAGTTCCTGCCATTAAAATTAATAATTGGGGTTATAAGAGAGGTTCTGGTATCACAAAGTAATTCTTTATCTTTTTTAATTTATTTTTTAGGTGAGACAACCCTTGGTGGATCTCACAGATTGCAAGGACCTTGTCAGCTTCAATTCCTTATTTAAGGACCTTGTCAGCTTCAATCCCTTATTTATTTATTTATGTATTTGTTTGTTTGTTTGTTTATTTATTTATTTTTATGCCTACAGCACCTGGTCTTTCTAGGTGGTCTCTCATCCAAGTACTAACCAGGCCTGACTCTGCTTAGCTTCTGAGCTCAGATGAGATTGGGCTTGTCCAGGGTATCATGGCTGCAGACTGAAAGGTAATTCTTAAATTGTGAATTTTATTTTTACTTTTCAGGGATAATTCTCTATAGCTAACCCAGTGGCTGGTATATGCAGTAGACTTCAATGAGTGCTTGCTGCAATATTCACCAAATTAAATTTAGTTTAGCTCAATTTTCCTGTAAGAATCCAAGGCTGCAGATCCAACAGTGACAATCTATTGCTAAATGTTTGATAAGTAAAATGAGTAAGGAGATTGATAAGTAAAAATGGTTGAAACTTGGTGGCCAATTGAGATCCCACTATAAAAAGTGTTTTATAAAAGTGAAAGAAAACTGCAACCTCAATGTCCAGTTGAGAAATGATAAATACAAAGCTGCATTCTCAAACTTGGGTGCTGAAGGGTAGCAGAATATGTCACCCCAAAATATGACTGTAGGAATTCAGGAGTTTTCATCCCAAAATATGTGTCTCTGTTATATTAATTATTTTTGAACAGTAGGTACTTGGAAAACAGCAAATACAGAGAGAGGCTGTCTTCGAACTCCCCCATTCTGCCTCAAGACAGAGCATCCTAAAGGAACTCATTGTAAATCCTCTCCTAGGAGTTTCATCAACCAGGAAAGATTGACTCATCTCAGAAAAGACGACGTAGACACTACACACAGATGAACTTTGTCACAAACTTTACACCTTCTCTTTATTCTTCAAGGGCCCATTTTTTTTTCTTAAAAGTCATTTAATCTCCCCAGAGAAGTTTTAATCCCCACTCCCCTTTCCCTACTAAAATGAGATTTAAACTGGAATTATAAGACATCTTCGTAAGTTACTCATTTTCTTCGTATTTCCCTTATATACAGGAGCGACCTACACATGTTAATAAACTTCTTTTTTTTTACTTGTTAATCTGTTCTTTATTACAGAGACCTCAGCTAAAAACCCAGATGAGTAGAGAAAAAATTATTTTTCCTCCATTGTAGTATATAGAAAATTTCACATTAATCTATTTTTTGAATTAAATTAAAACAAAAAACTTTTTAGGAGCTCACTTCTTACTTTTGTAGAAGGAAATTTAATCTGTCATTATTGGGGTTCCTCAATAATCTGCCATTATTGGGGTTCCTCTTCTTCAAGAGGATGATGAAAAATTCCCATTTTACTCACAGCAAAATACTGTGGGTCTGGCCAGTTAGCTTTCTTCTCTTTCTTCCCTTCTACCTCTTTCTTTATCCCTCTCCACCACCCTACACACCCTAGCACTCTTTGCCTTTCTTCATGGAATTAACACATGCTTTCTCCAAAGCCAGGTAAAGGCTTTCCCATCAAGCAATTTCTATTCTGAAGCCAAGGAATGCAGAACTTTCTGTATATGGGTAGGGACAAACATAAAGAACAGAGCAAATGCACACTTAAAATTCTCCTTTGTCTCTTTTTCCTTCCCTTTCACTTTTCTACTCCTCCTCTACGGTTTACTTTCTCTCCCTTCATCCTCTTCTGCCTTCCCTACTTCCCTCACTTTCATCTTCTTCCCATCCCCCTCCTCATTTACTCCCCTTCCCTTGTCTTCTCCTTTTCACTCCTTGTTTCTTCCTTCCCTTGCCTTCCCTCCAACTCTCCCCTGGCCCTTTCTCCTTTTTCTTCTTCTCCGTTTCTCTCCATCATGTCTCTTCCTCTCTCTTCTCCTCCACTCTTTTCCACTTCTCTCCTTTTCACTCTTCTCCCCCTCCCTCACTTCTATAGCAGGGAAAGCAAAGCAATTTAATGTGCCAATAAATTGCTAGGCTATACTTAAGATAATCTGTTCTCTCCTTCCTGTGAGATATCTATTTTAGTTATTAGAAAAATTTTCCAGCAATGGACAGGAACTTTGCTTTCCTCTGTAAGTAGTATTTTCTGTTTTTCTGAGAAAAACACAAAGGCACATTATAAGCAAATGACAATTTTTTAGTTTAATATTAAAATTCATTTAGAAACTAAAATTCTCGTAACACATTTACTTTTCTCTAGATCAAAATTTCTCTCTCACTGTTAAATTTAAAAAAATTTAAGGCAATTTATATGTTGTACTCTAGCAAGGGAACTTAAATACATCTCTATTACATGTGATTGTATGTCAATTTGCCCAAATGACTGATCGTTTACATGGAGAGTTCAAATTAACAAAATAAACTATTTTTCTCTGTATTTAAATAGTAAGTGGATAAAAGAATCAGAGCTTAGCTACAAAGAGTTTTCAAAATAATTTTGAAATAAGCAATTGCTTTTAACCCCACTGGTCCTATTTCAATGAGTTATCACATCTGGATACATGAAACTTTGATTATTTAGTAAATGACCATTAAAGATTGTAAAACTCCCATTGTAAGCTTTCAAATAAACCATTTTGCAGTCATAGTTGTTGCTTTAACTATTTATTTAATAATACAGTTTTTCTCAAAGTAATGTTGTTACTGTTATTATCCTCTGCATAACTAGAGATCCCCTGAGTGTCCTCAGTTTCTTGAAGGGACATCTTGAAAGCATATGTGGCACCTTCTCTCGGTAGGCTGTGTCTGCGATCCTAAGGCATAGTTTTCTATTATAATGTGCTTGTTGGGTATTGGCACAAGCTTGATCTACTTCAAACATTCTCTGATGGTTTCGTACAGTTTCCACCAACAGACCCATTGCTGAATGAGAAGACAGGTTTGTCTACAGTGTTTGCCACCATATGAACCCAAAGCCCTGGTATCTTCTATTTAATAATCTCTCTCTATGTAGACATACACATACACATACACCTTCATACATAACATTGATACATGCATGAACTTTCAAACATAAAATAAGCCTTTACACACACACACACACACACACACACACACACACACACACACCTTTGAACACAAGGAAATGACTGCAACTTATTCTTTGAACATGGAGTTATTTATCCATTTATTGGTAAGGGCAAATACCATAAGTGTTTCAACTGGACCTTACTATTGCCATCTGGATGAGGCAAAAAACTGTACTTAATGACTCAAAAATAATTTAACATCTTTAAGAGATTAAAGTAAATTTCCGATCTCTCAATCCTTTAAGTACAGAGGGAAAAGCTCAAACCTACACCACAAATTTACTGTCAAGCAGTTCATTCTTTAAAGTGGATATAGCTATATTAGAGTGGAACAGAGAAAAAAAATTTCTCTGTCATTTTAAATTCGAGACAATGTTAAGATACCTGCAGGTGGAAAGTGTTGGGCAAAGAGATAAAAGAAGGTGAAGACAAAGAAGTTTGGTGCTTATTCATGATACTGTACTGCATTGTGAGTCTTTTCTGCCTAAAAGGTTCAGCTACAAGTCTAGTATCTGTATTATAGTTGGTGAGAATAACATAATAGAGTTGGTGTTCAGCAGAGTATGATTTGAAGGGAAAAAAAGTAGAATGAGATAATCTATAAAATGAAATAAATTTGTAAAAGTAGGAACTCAAGAAAGAAGTGATGATAAGTATGTTCTCACCCATCCCCACTACAAACACACACATACCCTTGGAGCAAGAAAAGACATTCTGAGGATGAATATCCTCAGATATTATTGGCAATTAAAAGAACATGGCAAAATTAGTTGACATCTGGGTGACTTTTCAAGATTTTTTATTTACATTATATTGCACACTTGAACACCATTTCTTTTGTTTCAATGAATTTGACTCTTGTAGAACTCCAATTTGACTTCCTGCTCTGATGTGAATCGTGGGAAACAAAAGAAGCAGAAACATGAATTTCACCTCAAAACATGATTCTGCTTTAAAAAAACATAGGGGAAATACGGCTCAGATTTTAGTTTTTGGAAAACTATGCCGAATTATGCTAGTTTTTGTTCTGGCTGCTAGGAAATTAAAATGAACTTTTTGCTCTTCCTTTAGCATTCTTGTGAGAACTTTGGTTAACATCACTGAGTTCTAATTTCCTCTTGTATATACTGTACAATAATCTTTCCATTGCATCAATCTATTTATTTTTAATCACTGTGTGGCCTATTGTATTTTAATACATAATATAAATCTCCCATCTCTAGTTAAATAGTAGTGAACAGACAAATAAACAAACAAACAAATAAACAAACAACCAGGTGATTATTGCTCCCATACAAATTTCCCCTCTCTCACTTTGGCCCCTAATTACTGCTCAGTAATCCATTTACTCTTCATATGTTGACTCTATATTGTATTCTCTAGAATAGCTATTTAAAATATCCACTCTCATGATTATTCATCTGAGAAAGGCTTCAAAAAGCAGGTTCAGATCCCCATAGCCTTCACTGTATTGATTAGATCATCTACAGGCTGTTAAATATGACAAGGGGGTTTTATGGTCTAGATGTTTGCTGTGGGTTCAGCAGCATCTGCTCTTTAGTTGTAGAGTAGTAAGCAACTAGCTAAACTACTATGTGGTTTACAAAGGACCTACTTTCCCATAAGACAGTTTATATATACTCTAACTGCTACTTTTCAATTACCTTTGTTCTTTGTTAGAACAAAGATAATTTCATTGTAATTATTTCCCTAAGAAATGCATTGTAATTAATCCCTTCACATGAAAACTCTGTATCTTTATTGTGCTTCAAGAATGGACTTTTGAGCTTACTGCCCTAACACAGGATGGAAACAATAGTAGGTTAATGTTTTGCTAACACCAGTAACTAGCTAAGCAAGATACCTTAAAATTTAAAATAATAAGAGGACAGTCTTACAAAACCAAAATATCATCAGCAGGAGGAAATATGCAAAAGGAATTCTTCCCTAATTTTCTTTTACCCTTGATTCTTTATAAAGATCACAGAATCATCATCCTATCAGTGCTTTACAGAAAGCATGAAATCCTCACTGACCAAGTACTGTCAATTCATCCTCTCCATGCCTGTTTCAGTCTAATCTGTCATCACTTGTGACTTCCTCTGGACAGTCTCTTGTTTCCTTATCTCTATACTTTCCACTACAACCTGAACTCCATGTCATCCACAGATTAATCTTTCCAATCATGTCTTAGAATGCTAATTAAAAGCTTTAAAAAATGATATCCAAAAAGGATGAAATTCTTGATATCACATATGAGGCTTTTTATGCTTTGGCCTGTGTCTACCTCTGGAATCTCATTCTGGTCCTTCTTCCCCATGGTTGCTATGGTCCAGCAATGTTAAATTCACTATTAAAATCTGACTGCCCCAAACTTTCTCACCGCCTCGGTGTTTTCTCTTATGCAGTTACTTTCTTCCGACTGAATGTTCTTTTCTCTCTTTATTGCCCTCCTCCAAAAGTCAACTTAAGTTTTTGGCTTAACTCTGAGGTCTTTCTTTATACTCCAGTCAGATTTTAGTATCTATTTTTATGATACTTCCCTTGATATTTTATCTAGATGACTGATGAGTTCTGAGTGAGTTAAAATCATCTATTACTCAGAAGCATGACTGAGGTATCCAGGAGGTATGAGGGGATTTATCCACTCAGTATGGTTCAATCCTTTTGTTGTTATTGTTGAATCAATAAATCAGCATGGCCTAGAGTTTAGGTCCAGGTGGCACAGGTTTTTGTGTTGTGAGATGACTTTTCTAGCTCTTACCCTTGTGCGTAAAGCAAATTGCTGCTGCTTTTTCCTCCATTACTATACTGACTACAATTTCTTATGATAATGGGTGATCTATGTACTTTCTCCTCCAGTCTTATATCTCTTTCCAATACTCAGTGTAGAATGGAGTTTAGAGATTGCTCCCCAGCCTATCCAATTTTCCAGAATTACTGCTCTGGATAAGATATTTTTCACTGTGTTTCATAGGATCATGCCACTTGCCCTGGGCGTGCTCCAGGGCTCACATGAGATATGAGGGTACTCTCCTCACCCAGACTTGTTAGTTCTGAAACTTTATTGTATTCAGCAGCTATTCTTTATAATTTGTGGTTTGGAATTAAAACTATTACCCTTATTATTAAAGCAAGAGTTTTCTTCTCCACTTTATAAGAAGTTTTCTTCTTAGTTTTCTCATGGTTTCAAAGAGAAGAGCAGAATAGAATACCTTTAATGTGCCTCCTTAAATCTTACTTCCACTTTCACTGTATTACTGAACTTCCTCTCTGGCAAAGCTCTAATGATTTTTTAACTGGCAAATCCAAACTGTCTTCTCTGCTGACAGTCTCTACGTTGAAAGCTCTTGTTCCTAATACTTGTTTTTTACAGTGTGAATCTCAGTTTAATCTCCTTTCTTATTCTCTTTTGTCTTTTCTCTTCTAGTTTCACTCCACGATACTTTCCTTAATTAATAATAAAAATACATCCCTTTGTTTTTGTACTTGTAACACTTTTTGTACTGTCTTAAGAGCCCTTAGCACAGGCTGAGTTCTTCATTTATCTGTATGCATGAATACCTTCTTTTGTTACTTGAGCATGAGGTTTTACCTTTCTTTACTGCCTTTTCCATAGAAGATAATCCAATGTTATTAATTAAGTTAATCAATTAAATTGCCTCTGTACTGTATCTAGTCACTAGGATCTGTTATTAGCCAGATAAATTAATAAATTAAATATATTACTATATCGCTAATTGTAATCAAAGGCAAAAAGAAAGCAATATGACAATGGAGTAGTAAATTAAAAACAAAACAAAACAATCCTTTGAACCATGAGCCTGGGGATCTCTTTACTGTCTGAACCCAAAATTATTAGAGATGAAAACGAGACTTTAGAATACGTAGACACAAATGAAGTAAACAAAGGAGAATGTTATTTCGTATACATAATATATGTTTATTTTTAGTATCTTACATTTTAAGATTTTCTAATATCTAAAGATTTACTTTTGGTTTTCACATTAGAAAGTATTATTGAAATAACTACCATGTTCTTAGTCATTGGTCTGAAAAGACTATTTTAAACTATATTTTTACTATCATAAACTTTTATATGTAAAGCATCGCAGAGGTAGGCAATTTTAATAAAACAAAATAAAATCCCACCAATAAAATAAACATAGTGTTTTTTTTTTCAGATCAATAAAAAATATCTACCAGGTACTAAACTCCAGCTATAGAAAGCACTAGGAAGAGAAATGTGCTTTATCAGAGCTTTTTTTTCTTTATCACACTCTCACAGCTGACTCTTTCAAAAATTAAGTTGCTTCTATTATGAGCAAGCATAGGCATGGCTGGGGAAATACACATACATACCCACACAGAGTAAAAACTATTCCTTTTCATTTTATGCTCACAAAAATTATTGCGCTTCTATTTTTAGCTAAAGAGATTTTATGAAAAGCTTATTCTCTGTAACTCTGCCTCTTAGCCTGAGTTGTCCCAGAGACTTTGTTTATTAAATAAATCTCACTCATAATTTATGAGATTTAATGAGAGTGTCTATTACTATTGATTCTCATGGCCTACATCTGGATTACAGTAAGATTACAGCACAGCACAGTAAAAGGAACATTTCCCATAATGTGTGTGAGGATTGAGCCTGCAGACAAATTGTTTACAGAACAATGTGCTATCTAATAAGACCTTGTTAATAATCCAAACACCATACTTTATTGCTCACTGAATTACAAAGAGAGTTAGCTCAGTTTGGAAAGCAATTGCATAATCACTAAGTTCATGATACCTGGAAGTATACTTGATTAATTAATTGAACTTATTGATTACTGTAATAAAGGTTCATAGCTTCTAAGAAAAGCAATTGTTTCATATTTATATTCAATCTACTGGATTTCCAAAGAATATTATTATAATTAAGTTATTTAAAGTATTCTGAAAGTACATCCCATGGAACTGGGAAAAGGTAATGATGATTCTGCTTGGAGAAGTCAGAGAGGTTTCTAGAGAAGAGTCAATAGACATATGAAACTGCTGCTTTTCCCTTTACCTGTGACAGTCACAGTTAATGAAGCTGACAGAGTACTCTCTTTCTCTGTGCCAGTGCTGTTTCATCTTTTTAACAGAGTACTCCAAGAACTAATTTGAAGGGATGATTTGCTTTTACCAACCTAGCTGAGCATACACAACCAGGGATAACATACATCTTAGACTAATCTGATATAGATAAGCAAATATAACATATTCCTCAAAGTGCCTTGGTGGTAAAGAATCTGGCCAAGATAGAAGTATTGATTGAAAGAGCCAAAAAAGGACACTGGAGTGGGAATTTATCAAACACTACCAATTTACTTTAATGACCACTTCCTGAAAACTTCTGAAATATTTTCAATGTTTAGAGAATTTGTTTAGTAACTAAAAGGAAAAGTTTCAACTAAGAGAAAACTCCATGCACTTATAAGAACATTCCAATTTCTGCATTGTTTTTCATATCTATATCTATTTGCCAATATCTATAATATAAATTTTAGAAAACATTTGCTTCATGAATTTATGAATGAGTTCATTTCTATTATGGCATTAGAAGTATTTTTCTTTCTTTTCCAGGTTTGTTCTTTGGTAAAAAAATTGAACACAACTTTGTATTTTATGATACTTTTTTCAAAATGTTTTGACATGTTGGGTGATAAATCGTGCACTAGGGGCAAGAGTAATGGTGATGAAAGGGTTGCAGTTTTGAAAATATAAATGTATGGTTTCAATAAATACAATTGTGCCCAAATAAAGAGAGTGTGGGTCCCTCCATCAGGTCAGGTTCTTGCTGCAGAAAGGAAAGTCACCTTTAAGGGCTGTGTCTGCTTCCCACACAGGCAAGAGTGCAAGGCTAATGTGAGTTCAAGAGTAGAGTAATGGTTCCTGATTTCCCAGCTGCATCTGCTCCATCTATCACTGTAGATGATTTATAATTTCCTGTGTCTAAACTGAGACTTTGCTCTGGGATTAAATATAGTACAGAAAAAAAATCATTTGATTTAAATCTAGATTAATTAAATTTTAATCTAAGTTTATGCATATACCCAGGTCCAAAAATGTGTCAGTTTAATTTGAAAGATGCTTAATAAATAACTAGTATGTATTGAATCCTCACTGTGTCAAATATTGAATTAGTGTTTTATCTGTGTTATCTCATTTAATCCTTAGAGGAAAAAAAGTATTATAGGTACTATTACTGTTTCAACTTTACAAAGGAGAAGATTGAAATATGAAAATAATAGATCCAGCTAACAAATTAGAAAAAATTAATATACAGAATATTTAAGGGGTTGCTCGGAAAAAAAGACAGAAAACAATAAAAAATGGTTAAGGAATTAAAGTACACGATTTACAAAGGGAAAACCTGAAGGGCCAATACAATTTTTGAAGAGATACACAAACCCTTTAGAAATCAGATAACTGCACATTAAAGACATACTGAGAATATTTTACATCAATCAGTAATAGAAATAAAAAATTTAGATGACATTTAGAGCTGAAGAGAATGAAGAAAAGTAGAAAGTCCTGTGTACTTTGGTCTTATAAAGACTTTATGGAGGTCTTTTTGTAACTCATTGAAATGAAACAAGAATGTAACCTATAACTCGGCAATTCTACTCCTAGGTATATATTGGTATTGTTTTTCCTAGTTCAGATATTTAAACTGACTTATTAAACCCACAAAGTACACCCACTTAAAACTTTTATTTAGGGAATGCAGGCAAACATCAGAGATCTCTGCATGCTGAGACTGGACTGAGTCTCTAACTTAAACTGCCAAGGTCTGCATCAAGAATTTTGTCTTTGGGCGAACTCCATCTAAAAGCTCAGAGTGGCTCTTTAAGTAGTCAGGTCAGACTCATCTAACTGGTTAGGCAAACTGCAAACTATCAGTAAAGAAGCTAACCTGGAGTGTCCTCAAAGGAATTGGGAACTATAACCAGAACATTATAAAGTCCACTGCCCTTGTCTTAGCCAAGTCAAAAACCAGGCATCCAGGCCATTCTCAGAGATAAAGATACAACTCTTCCTGTCCAGCTGGAAATCAGCTCTCTCTTCTATAGAAATACTTTCACACTTCCACAGCAAAATTTGTGATGATGTCCATCTTAGCATGCTTTGCAAAACAAAGATTTAGAAATGCTATCAAGGAAAAGAAGTTAATAGATAAAATATGTGATATGCTTACAATAGAATATTATATAACAATAGAAAGAACAAGATTTATCTATATCAACATAGGTAAATATTAAAAGTGAAATATTTAGTAAAAACCAGAATCATGACATTTCGAGAGGTTTTACATAATGAGATGTATTGACTGCATAATGTGGTTTATCAGCATAAAACATGCAGAAACATGCTATGCATTCGAATAAGTGCTTATTAGTGGGATGAAAATGGGAATAGAATGCGTCAAATAAAATAAAATAAAATATATTTGTGTGTGTGTGTACCTGTGTGCACACTCATGCACGTGCATGCACATTAGGAAGGGGAGGATTTCCTTGCACTATAGATTCCCAAATCAAGAATAATAGAAAATATAATAAAAGAAAAAACAAAGTAATTATAGCTAGAATTTTTTAAAAAGGCAAATATTTCTATAGATAGGAAATAAAGAAAAAACAAACAAACAAACAAAGGGCTCTGGATAGGACTAAGGAAAGAAAGTCTGTAAGTCTGACTCCTGTAGAGACAAAAGTTCCCCTTACAAGTTGGGCTACCAGAACTATGACCCAGGCTTTGGAAAAAGAGAGGAGTGAGTGGGTGGGCATGACTTGGACAAGGCAATTAATATGAAGAGAGAGAGAATGTGAATAAACACACAAAATTCTCTTTCTCAATGTAAGTCTGCAATTTAAAATTGAAATTATATCAAGTGGTATAGAACTAAGAGACACACACAACGATTAAACACATGATAAATTCACTCTGCAAAAGATTCGGAATAAGTGTTTTAGATTAAGCAATAAAAAACTTGAAAATCTAGATAAGCAAATATGAATATAAAAGCAATATCAATTAAAATCTGGATAAAAAAAGGCAGACGCATACACAAAATACAAAGAAGTAATAACTCTAGGCTAGACACAATTAAATAAGAATTAATATAGAGCAGAACTTTGCTCCCTGATGAAAAAATGTAAACTGACCAAATGATATATCTATTATATTCTACAGTTTGACTTCTGGCATCCACAAGCACTCTCTTCCTCCAAATACATAATTTTAAACGTGTGCCCATGGTCCCAATTCAACTATTCCATGTGTGATTGAAACACGATTATCCTATTGTCCAAAGAGAGACAATCCAAAATTTACCTAAATTAAAGTTTTTTTCCTAAAAAGCAGCAACTTTAGGATATAAGCTTTCTTGTTTTTTACAAATAGGTTTTTATTTTTCTGGCATTCATGACCTATAATAAAGTTTAACCCATGTCCCCATCCCCATTTAAGATAGTGGAGGAAAAGCTACAACAATGACAATACAAATTCCATTAAATGAAAATATTATGCCCTTTGATGTAAAACATGCACCAACACAGAAGAGTAGGAAGGAACAAAATTTACTTTTCTAGCTCAGAGGATCTTTCTTGCCCATTATTCTTTATAATCATTCTTGTGAAATCTATTCCATATTTTTTGGTTTGATTTTAAATCCATTCTTGAGTATTTCTCTGATGGGTATAGAGAATAATACAATTTTGAATATTTGAATATCAACAAATATGCTTCTTTCTTGCTGGCAGGTTAATGATTTTGAGCTGGGTATAGATATTTAGGTTCTAATCTTCTTCTCTTAGTAGCCTGACAGTGTTATTCCATACACTTCTTCTCTTTGGTATTGTAAAGAAAAACTCAATGCCAGCCCAAGTGGTTATCTTTTGTAAGTAACTTGTTTTTTTTATCTGTTTTTTTTTTTTTTTGTAGATTGTTAGAATTTTTTCGTATTTTAAAAATTCAGATATTTTGCCAAAGGATTCCTGGATGTGTGTGTATGTGTGCGCATGTGCATATGTGTGAGAAAATTCTGCTTTATTATTTCTTTAGTTACTGTCTCTCTCCAACTTCTATAATTTTTTTTAACTCCTATATTTCATATATTAGATTTTTTGGATATATCCTACAAGTTTATTGTCAGCATCTCTGTATTTTTACCATTACAAGATTTCAGGATACTTATCTCAATTTTAATAATCACCATCTCTTTTTTTTATCTTTCTAATAATTTTTAACTTTGAAAATTATATGCTTTAGTTTCTGAAGCCTTATTATGATATAATTGAATTAATCTCAATGTTCCTTTTTGTTTCTTTAACAGTTGTCATTGTTTCCTCCATATTCAATTTCAAAGCTAGATTGAAATTTAAATTCAAATCCAGATTCTAACTCACTAGAAGAACCTGCCTGTTTAGAATGTTTTTCTGGTTGTTCTGGTCTTCTTTTGATTGATTGATTAATTTATTTTTATGGTGACATTGGTTAACCAAATCCAGTAAGTTCCTGCTATACGTTTTAACAGTAAGGCATATATATATTTATACTGTGTGTCTACCTCACATAGTCAGATTTCTTTCTGTCACCACATATTTGACCCTCTTTACCCCGTCTACTTCCCCTTCTCCCAGCTCCCCTGTACCTTTTGGTAAAAACCACTAGTCTATTGTCCTTGTCTATAAGTCTCTGTGTTGTTTGTTTTGTTTGTTTGTTTGTTGCTTTTAGGTTTATATTCCACATATAAGTGATATCATATGATTTTCAACTTTTTCTGTTTAGCTTATTTCACTTAGCACGATTTTCTCGAGGTCCATCCATATTGTTGCAAATGACAGTATTTTATCTCTTCTTATGGCTGAATAATATTTCATTGTGTGTGTGTGTGTGTGTGTGTGTGTGTAAACTTCTTTATATAATCATGTATCGTAGGACACTTCAGTTGCTTCCATGTCCTGGCCACTGTGAATAATGCTGCTATAAACATCAGTGTGCAAATATCTTTTCGGATATGGGTTTTCAGGTCTTTGGGGTAAATACCCAGTAGAGGGATTGCTGGATCACATGGTAGATCAAATTCTTAGTTTATTGAGGAAACTCCATACTGTTTTCCATAGTGACTGTACCAATTTGCAGTCCCACCAGTAGTATATGAGGGTTCCTTTTTCTCCACATCCTCTCCAACATTTGTTATTACTTGTCCTGTTGATTATAGCCATTCTAACAGGTGTGATATGGTATTTTATTGTGGTTTTGATTTGCATTTCCCTAATAGCTAGCAATGTTAAGCATCTTTTCAGATAATTGTTGGCTATTTGTATGTCTTCTAGGGAGAAGTGTCTGTTCAGATTCTCTGCCCATTTTTTGATTGGATTGTTTTGTTGTTGTTGTTGTTGTTGTTATTGGGTTGTATGAGTTCTTTGTATATTTTGTTTGGATATTAGGCCCTTATCAGAGGTGTTGCTTGCAAATATATTTTCCCATTTAGATGGTTGTCTCTTTACTGTTCTGGTCTTTATGTACTAAATTTTCTTAGGCATATACCTACCCTTGTCTTTATTTGCCTTTATAACTCAGATCAAGCTATTGAGATAACTTAAGGAATTCAAGTGATGCAAGGTCCTGTAGTGTTCCCAACCAGTCATTGGTGATATACCAGCTGGCAATCTGTTTGCCTCTGTTTGAGGTGCCATTAAGAACTATTTACATTTCATAATCTCTTTCACTGAAAAATTTGCTATTCTCCAAAATTCAAATTCAGATGTGTCCACTGGAAATGTTTCAACATTTCTTTTAAGACCAGGGTACTCCTAGGATGACATATTTATTCAAGTGTCACACTCCTTCTCAGGTGTCTATTGATTTTTGCAGATTGAGCTTTTCCTAGAAACCTCAGAATTTAATTCTCATTCCAGGACTCTCCACACTCAGTTCCCAGACATCTATTAGCTAAAAGGTAAACACTCTGTATATATTTTCTATTTCTTTTCAGATCATTTTGAGGTTGGACTTGGGGAGAGGGGTTTGGTTTTCTTGGTATTAAGCTTTCATGTGGAGAAACTTCAACATGAGTTGTTTTGCTCAAACCACTTCTGAGTTTTCTCTATTATAAAACTGTTTACCTGTGGAAAAGTTGCATTTTGTTTGGTTCACCCACATTGTAAGCTTATCAGGATAAGGTTTGGCTTGAAACAGCAATAACATTTGTTTACTGGGAGAATACATTTGATACATTGCAGAAGGGTAATGGCCCACTGCCACTATACTTCAAACCATCTTTGAACAGTACTAGAACTCTTCTAAACTTAGAGTTTACTTAGTGGTGGGTTTAATTATTTTCTCATTGACACAAAACCCAGCAGTGCCTGAGACCTTAACAATCTATTTAGCAGTGCTTCATTCAGGAGCAGTAATTGAGTATATAGTTAGAATTGTAAGAACATGAATTCAATCATCATTCTTCCAGAATTTCTTTTGAGTTATTACTTTTCACTTGATGTTTGTGGAGTTCCAACTCTTTCTCCAACAATGACAGTGTATGGTCTATCCATTTTTCATAGATAGTTCCACTGATGAATTCAACTACTTTATTCATCATTGTATAGAAAGATTGTTCTGGTATCAACATCTTCATATCCATCAGTCTTTGTTTTTCTAAGCCACCTTATGTTTATTACAAAGGATCTACTTAAAATATAATCAAATGAAAAAGTACTATCATCATGCTACATTTATCTTCTTCAGAAATAGCTTCAAGGAAAAAAAAAACACCAATGCATAGTACATCCCTATAATTACAGACACTCACTGTGGTCCCAATTTGTGCTTTAACTTCAAACTGAGATTGAAATTAACTTGTGCATATACCATTGGGCTTATCTTTTATTACAAAGTTTCTCATGAAATGCTTCTGAGTTATAATTATATTGGTCACTGATTTTAAAGGAGACTTCTTTAGGGTTTTTGTATATATGTAATACAGTTCTTAATAATAATAATTGTAGGCAATGCTATAAAGAAATCTTGATTACTAAGTTACTACTTGAAATTGTTCAGATATATGCTCTATATAGTACATTCATTTCAGGAGAATTTTATCTTACTTCTAAAATCCATTATTTAAGATCTCTTTGTCTTGGTAACTCAGTTTGAATTCTTCGTTCAATTTCAAATATTAATTTTTTTCCTACTATTCAAAACATATTTGAATATGTCTATAGATAAAATCATCATAAACCTGCATAAAATGTTACAAAGAAAGAAATTGCATATAGATAGAGAAAAATCTCAGCTTAGTTTATACAAATCTGCTTCCTTAAAAGCAAGATTTATTACAAACATTGTGAAATATTTAAAGGAACTCTTATTAAAGAAAGAAAATGAATTTTACAGCTCAAGAAAATAAAACAGAACCATATAATTCCTTTGCATTAATATTTAATAGAATATTTTTTTTTCTTAAAAGAAAACAACTTACATTTAAAATATATAAGCATCAGGGTACACACAGAGACATAACTGCACCTGTTTTATACTGTGTAGAAATGCACTGAACTTTCCTCTATTATCTAGCTTCTGTATAAAAATGATTTCAGCAGTGCTGTCTTAAAAATTAAACCATTATAATGTAGCTCAAGCAAATGACCGATCTTAAACTCAATATTCAGAGTATAATTCTCTACCAGTGATAGAAATTGATCACTCTAAATCCAAAGTCAAACCATATTTGGGGGATAAAAATTTCAATTTGACTTTTAAAGTGACATGTTTATTCTGCCCAGATCATTAGTAATAAACATAATTTTAAAGCTGTTTTAATTTCAGAATTCCTTTTCCATAATCTTTGTTGTTTGTCCTTGAATAATAGCCCTTATCATGACATTTCTGATTGATAAACAGGTGGTCTTTCTTTACTTCAGGCTTTATCTTGATGAACGCTTCTCTTCAATTACATTTCTTCACTATTTCTAGAATATGCCTTCGGTCTTTTATATTTTACCTTCTCTGCTTAAGCAATTTTTACTTCTTATAATACCTTCCATCTTTATTTCTGAAACTCTGTTATCTTAAATCCTGCTACAAAGTCCTATAAAAATGTATATATATTTCCTAAACTTTAAAGTCATAATGTTTCTTCATAACATTACTATTTAACTACTTAATGTCATCATTGACTCAAAATTTGGAATATTGGAGTAAATATTTGAAAATATTTGAATAAATATTGAATCTTCAAATCAGACCTTTTAAGGCAAGGCTTATATTATCTCCTCCCATGTTGCCTAACAGAGATTCTAGTAGGAGACCATGTATCAATGCTGACTGATTAATTGGTTGTTTCTTCTATTTGTCATGCTGTCATTCCTATTTCTCTCCCTGCACAAGGGCCCACTGGGTTTGTCACTGCTATCTATCTTTAAACCTATACCACATGGCAAGGCTAGGAGCAAGAAAAATTTGCTCATCATTGAGTAGCTGGGATTTAAGGTTCCCATATTGAACATTATGTCTAGGCATAGAATGAACTTATCTGGTCATAAAGATTTATAGATACATCCACAGAATTTTGGATTTAAGTGATATATTGGAAGATAAACTTTTTCCACTACACATTAGGTTCTCCAGCTGACCTTTAAGTTAGACTGGTCAAAGACAAGTTAAGAAGAGAAAAAAAAAGTTAATTAAAATATATACATCATACATATGACACGTGTGAGTATGTGAAGATGAGTAACTCAAAGATTTGGTTAGAACTTAGGCTTATACCTCATCTGAACAGAGGAATAATGAATTTTAGAGAAGTAGAAAGGACCTTGGGTCTCTAAGGGTGGCAGATTGTGGAAAGGCAAATAGATGAGAAATTAATAGTAGATAGAGTTTAGTTAGTGTAGCTTGTTATGCTGTCTCTAAACTCTTAGAGTTTAAAGTTGTTTTCAGTGATTGACTTTTGTGCTTCCTGATAGAGAAAGTGGGAGGGACATCTTTGTAAATTTATGTCCTGCTCTTGTGCAAATAAAGGAGGACGAGAAATTTTTATATCTAATTATTATCAATTACATTCAGCTCAAGATAATAGTTTTGCTAAAGTGGCAGATTTTAGAGTGGCATAGTCTGTCACCCTATAGCAATTAAATGCTATGCCTTGACCATCTACTTACAAGACAGAGTTTACAGTATTCATGCTTCTAAGTCAGGGACAATTCAAAGGTAGAAAATTGAGATGTTTAAGTGTTATATAAGGTTTTTCTTTTTTTTTTAGGTTGACTCAATTCACAAAATCCTCAAAGAGAAGTTTAAAAAATCCTCTTTCTCTCTTATTTCAGAAGACTTCTAACCGAAGGATAATACCACACACACAGGACACTCAAGTCAGAGAAGCAGAACTAAAACTTTCAAAGTGATTAAAGGAATTAACAAGAAAATGTTAAGAAATATTTGATAAGTAATAAGAACTCTGAAGCAAAAGGAAGATGTACAGGCAACAAATCCAGTTGGACCATCAAAAAAACTCTGGCCAGTGGTTTCCATAGGTTCTTTAATGGGAAGAAATAAAAGTTTTAACAAAACTTTTAACAAATGTGTGGATGTTATGGCTCATCGTGTGTAAATATTTGGAGTAATATGTACTCAACTCTCATAACAGATATGGATTCAGCTATCTTCTACATATTCTTTTTCTTTTTATACAATCCTTCCTAAAACACTTCAAAATTTTGTTATGTATAAAGTGTCCTAGTCTGGCTAGACACTGAGTTTCTGTTAGACTGACATTCTTGTGTACAGAGGAGTAATAAGCATGAAAGTCACAGCCTATATAAAATGTTCACTTAAAGTTAATTTTCATCTGTGTGCTACAAGTGCTACTATGTTGAGATGCCAAACCCAAATTGTGGGTGTTCAATAATTTTAGTGAATTCTACAGTTTTAAAATTATCTTCTGTTAGTTAACAACATGAACTGTTTATTCAATGGGACTAACCTTTTAATTGTGTAAACAACCCCTCCACTTTTCTTCTTCTACATGCAGCCCCCTCCCAACACTGACAGAGATGTGTGCTGCCTCACTCTTTCTGTACTATCTGTACTTTCCTTGGATGGTGTCTTCTTTCCTCTCAATCTATCTATAACCTGACCATCCTTTGGAGGGTATGGGTTTATGGGTTAAGTGACACCCACTTGACAATACTGATGCCTCTTTTTCTTAATCCTCTTTTATTATTGTCAGTCAATTACATCAAACACAGTCAGCAGGTGAATGAACATAAGATACACTCAGTTAACTTTGTGTTGATTTATTTCTTTGCAGATAGCATCATAAAAGCAGAGGCATTTTTTATAAGTCAAAGGATAATATTTGCTAGACCTTAGTGACTTGGGCACTGCCCCTATCAGAATCCTGTCACTTAATAGTGTGTCAAAATATTGCTATGGAGAGACATGGTTGTATTTGATACTAAGCTCAAATGTCAAAAAAGAGCTCCTAAAACACCACTGTTTTTCTTCAAAGCCTGTGTGGAACTGTCATCGGTGCATATTTAAGACTTTTATATGCTATTTATGTTTCTAACTTGTACAATCACTTGATATATGAGCAAGGTCAAATATAGGGGAAACTGTGGAATGGAGGAACTTCTTTGTAAGTATCCCTCTTAATTCTCCTCTGTCTCTCACTTAAAATTATTCAGTGCTCTTTCCTGCTCGCCTTTCCAATTAGGTGAGAAACTTTAATAGATGACACCAGTTTCTGTGCTCTACTTTTTCTAGAAATATTGGCATCTTGAATCATGAGAAAGAAATGTATTACATGATTGCATGCATTAGGATTGGTGGAATTCAAAACTATCAGGGCAGGCCACTGGAGAATATATAGAAATGTTTAAAATATTTTGTTAAAAATTATATATACTGTTTTTTACTCTAAAGGGCACAAGACAGACTCATCAGTTTTTACTTCTTTTTTTTTTTTTTTTAACAAGATGTATAATCAGGCCAAGAAGTTTTTAGAGAGCAAAGAACTCAATAGTTTATTGTGCTCTGCTGACATTGCCAGCTGTGCTGAGATCTGCTTCAGGGGCTATAAGACATGGAAGAGGAAATGTGGACTTTAAAGTCAGAACATTCAGAATTATATTGAGAATAAGCCCCTTTTTAGTATGAAGCCTTTGGCTGAAGACAACATCTTTGTGTCTCAGTTTCCTAATCTGTCTCCCTTTCTCACAGGATTGCTGTGAGGATTACATGATATCATATACATGTGGAAATATTTCCATAGAAGGCTCACTTGATGAGTTCATGGCCACAGGAGCATAATAATATGCTCAGAGAGTATCTCTTTCTCTGGTATTGCATACATCTCCTAATAAAAAATTTCTGTGGTTATGAAAGATGAAACACTAGGTCTGAGTGGAGAAGATTTTTTTTCTAGAAAGAGCTTTTAGAATGTGCATAAGTTTTGACCACAGGTTCCTCTGAAGCAAAGGATGTGACTCTTTTGCTTTTAGTAGTATGAAGACCCCCTTGAGATAAGCCACTACTGTGTTAATGGTATAATATTTTACACACATAGAGTATTTTATATAGCTGTGCTCATTAGTTGATAAATCTAAGTTTACTGACTTTTTTATAGGAGAGGGAACGGAATGAAGAAAATCAGGATGGAGAAGATAAAGTGAATTAAAGCAGTGTCCTGTAAGAATGTGCCAGCCTGAAAAAAATGGTAGTCAAATTGAATTAACTGGTATTTTCCTGTTTTTTTTTGGTCCACTCTCCTGTCTGTCACCCTACCGTATACAGGCAAGAGCACATATGCACACAGACACACACAGACACACACACACACACACACACACACACACACACATGCACACGTATTCACACACACCCCACTCACAGCCACAAAGAAGAAGTTGTGGTGTACCCAAGTTATTTTTATCTCTAGAGGTATGTACACTGTATATGAGAAGGCAAACACCAACATCTTTGCTGAAATGGGTAAATAGTATTAATACCAGCTGGTAAGCCACAGTACTAGTCTATAAATTAATAGGAAAAATGAGGGAAAGAAATAGAAACAAAAGATCCACATAAATTTGTAAATGAGTTTTCTAAGTTTTTGGTTAAACATAACTTCACATTATCATACGAAGCCAAAAAATTCTCAAATACAAATTCCCAAATACAAAGCCAACTGATAACTTAAAATACACATGTGAATATGCATTTGCATGTGCACACACACACACACACACACACACACATTAACTTATAAATGTGAATACTGATAGGTGACTGGTAAATAGTGTTTCTAAGAACCATATATATCTCTGAGTGATTTATAAATTTATCCTTTTGAAGGTAAATTTAGAATTTCCACCAAAAACAAGCTTAGATATTGCAAAATATTTTAATCCAGTGGGGAGAGGCGTGGAAACAAGTATGTGCATTTTTGATCAGCTCATTGATTTATGTAATCATGAAATTTTCTGAATGGGTGATGTGACAGAATTTTATTGCATAAGATTTTTTTTCTAATTTAAGAATGGTAAAAGTAAACAAACCAATATATAAAATTTCTGATAAGCTTGTGGAGAAATATCAGTGTAATTAAAAAAATAATTGACAAGCAGATCAAATTAATGTTTAATACTAAATAGACTGAAAATTAAAGAGATAAATACATTTAAATGGAAAGAACAGCACAACAAAATGTCAAACTCAAAGAGAAGAAACAGGCTAGTCAGAGATCAACTGCAATGGATGTATAAGAGCATAAGTAGAAACACATTTTAAAACTGCAAATTGTATAACATAAAATATAAAAGACAATAGCTAAATACATAAATAATTAAATTAATATTGGTTAGTAGTTAGGGTCAGCTATGTATATATATATATATATATATATATATATATATATATATA
Organism: Macroglossus sobrinus; assembly: GCA_004027375.1. NCBI lineage: Eukaryota > Metazoa > Chordata > Mammalia > Chiroptera > Pteropodidae > Macroglossus > Macroglossus sobrinus. Next base: position 176,070 of record PVKZ01002543.1, on the reverse strand, counting down.
TATATATATATATATATATATATCTTATGCTAGGAACAATAGGAGCAGCAAAATTTTTGTATTTATTGATTCAGTTTTATGTTTTGAAAGTATGTTCTGTTTATAGTATGTTCTACTATATTTTAAAAGACAGGAAAAGTTTTTTAAAACACAAACTTGGTGTTTCTCTACAAATTTCTCTTGAAATTTTGATTATCCAGACAATCAAAATGTGTGAGAACAACTCTCTAGAGTATTATTTCAGTCTTTGACTATCTACATATCTATATCTATCTATCTATCTATCTATCTATCTATCTATCTATCTATCTATCTATTATCTATCTATCTATCTATTTATCTATCATCATCTATCTATCTATCTATCTATCTATCTATCTATCTATCTATCATCTATGCCAGAGCCCGCCAGCTAAGATCGAACATTTCCCGAGAGGGGGAGTGAGGATTGAGAAAAAGAGAGAGAGAGATAGAGAGAAAAGATAGAGACAAAGAGATAGAGAGAGACAGAAGATAGAGTCAGGAGGGCTAACAGTGAATACTGCACCCTGAGTTTATTAAGAACAGTATATTATTTATACCCTAGGTTGTGCATGAGAAGCAACACCCACAGATATGCAAACAATTTCAGTAATGAGCTTATCCATTAAGCCAATCCTCCTTCAGTAACGAGCTTATCCATTAACGAGCCCACCTGCTCTGCAAACTTCTAGCTTGCAGGCAACTTTAACCCTATCTGTAGGGCATTCAGCAAGAATGGCTCCCAACACACCTATATTCAAAATAAAGTTACCCATAACACATGGCTGATTGTTATGAAACTTGTTAGGATGCTCAAATGCAACATCAATAGTAAATCCAGATTAAATACCCAAAATTTGTTTGGGTATTTTTCACTACTATGTAGACTTAGAGTTGATTCAGCACTTAAAAAAGGGAATGAGAAAAACAACAATGTATTACACTTCATTGTGTTTGAATCACAAATTTTATCACCTTCTTTGTGAGTCTGCCACTGGAAGCTCAGGTATCCCAATTCCAGCTCTCAGTAAAATTAATAATGGTAGTTTTCCTATATCTAATTGTTGATGACATCTACTGCCTGTGATGTCTCACTAAGATAAATGACTAGGCAATTGCAGATAAAAAAAATTTTTCCATCAAAAGTAGGCTGTGACACTACAATGGAGAACAAGTTCAACCTGATTTTATGAACAGTAAAAATTTCCTTGCCAGAATGTGCAATGATAAATGCTATTGTTAATATTGATTTCTATTCATACAAGGGTAATGATGTCAACAAGATCAATTCTTTTTGTCACATCTGTTGTCATAGGATAATAAATATCTGCTAAATGCCAAAACTGAATTTAATATAACTTTGTGGTGGTATAAATTTTAAATTTACTTTTAACCCATCAAGTTTTAGTTTTTAGGAGTAAAAAGTGAATTATTGATGATGATTTTTACCTATTGCAATCAGCCAGAATTGATGTGCAATTTCACTGAAAAGGACTGAAGTAAACTAAAATCTAGGGTTACCTCTACAGAGAGTAATATCATTGGACTGGAGTAATAGTCATTATTTTTTTTTTTCCTCCAGAAAAATTTAAGTTAGTCCTGAGTAAGTGGATACCTTTCAGACAAAAATTAATAGTAAAATTTAAAAGTTTTTATTTGCAATACACATGAATAAATTACAAAATTGTGATTTTTAAAGCATGAAAGCCTAAATGTATAGAATTATAATGGTAATTCAGTATACTGTCTTTTGTTACAATCTCTCAATGAGAAATTTAATTGAAAAAAGTAAACCACATAATAAAGATATTTTTCCCTCATGGGACAGGTCTTTTTTTAATACACATCTAGGATATCTTTGAGAGTATGAAGTAAATAATATCTTTTAAAGTATGAAGTAAATTAGTTCCTGATACCTTTCTGACTTCAATGCACAACATTCCTCTTTTCTCAGTAATCTCCAGCCACATTGGCCTTCTCTCTATTCTGCAATTATGCTCATTTTGCTCACCTTTTATCTTTTATACTTGTTCTCTCTGCCTGAAAAACTATTTTCTCCAATTTTCTCATAGCATCTCTAACCTCTCCATGACAATTAGAGTTTAAAAGTCAACCCTGATAGACTCTCTCTAAATACCTTGACTAAAACCAAGATCTTCTTCCCTCCACCATCTTGTTTTCATTGCATTAGCATTCTCTGAAATAATTCAATTTGTTGACTTGTTTACATGTGTTTCCAAGAGGTCAGTAATGTTGTCTTTCTTTTTCAGAACTATATGCATGATAGAGAGTAAATGCTCAATAAATAACTGTTGAATTGATAGATAACTATATTGAACATCATATGAGAATATTTTTTAAATTCTACATTTGTTCTTATAAATTATTCTCCCAGTGTTTTTTTAACATTATTATCTTATATTTTAATAAAATATATAAGTAATCACAATTATTTACACACAGAAATTAATCTGGTTTCCATGGAAGAAAAGAATGATAGAAAATATTAAATGGGGCTATTTAAGTTATTTTTAGAATTTATCCAATATCATCTCTTTTAAAATTATCAGATTCTTTATTGGTTTATTTGTGCACTCATTTACTTTCATAGTTCTTGATTTAACAAATATATATTGAGTCCATGCTATGTGATAGGTACTATTTGCTAAGCTTGAGATTCACAAAAAAACAAAAATAGAAACAAAACCCATCTGATTTTGTGGAACTTATAGTTTAGTGAGGATAAATAAGCAATAAACTTTGTAAATAATAAACATATATAGGATTGTGAAAGGCAGTTAAAACTCTTAAAAAATAGAGCACACGGGGAATGAGGAAGGCCAGCAGGCTACTCTACTGGTTATTGGCTCTTGCATAAGCCTAGTATTGTTAACACGATGTACACTTTGCTACTTGTTCCTCAATGTCAATGTTATTTTCAAAAGATTCATCCCACAGATATGCCAAATTTGCCATTTTCTTTACATATTTAATTATCTTTGTTACTGCCATTTTTAGCTTCATTATAGTAAATCTTTTGTTTAACTGGTATTTTCAACACATACCCAGCTTCTGCACTTTTCAGATATATTGAAAACAATGATATTCTCAAAAACAAGATCATACCTAGAAAACATACCACTCCTGGGCAAACTACACAAAAGAATCCTGCACCATCACTAATGCCATTTGTTGTTAATTCATATTGTTTTGTTTTCTTTTTCATAAAACTTATAATAAGCCATAAAAATGTTGTCTTCTAACTAATTTTAATTTCTCTAACTCTAGATTTTTTAGCTTCAGAAGATAGGCTTATATGTTAAAAAAATTTTTTTTTACTAGTGCTAAGCATATCATTGGCACAAAGCAATTTTTAAAATAAATTAATGAGTGCATTTATAAATATTGATGATGTACCATAATATACCCAATCATCATTCTATAGGAAGAACTTAAGTGTCCATTAACCTAAGTGCAAATGATTTAGATGGAGAAGCTAGAATATTCAGCTTTGCAATATAAAATTGTGTACATTTTGTTGAGGCAGAACTTTCTATTTCCACTGAATTTGTTGCTGTTTTTTTGTCTGTATGAAAAGGCAGGAGGAAATAGATGGCAGAAATGTTTCTTTTCTTTTCTTTTTTAAGACTTAGAATGGATTAAACTATATCAAACTGTATTGTTATATTGTAGAGATGAGAATTTTTTGTTGAAAATGACTGAGGAAAAGGCACATTCTGGTATAAGTGAAAATTCAAGAGACAACTCCTTGGTCAGGGTAATGGAAAATTGTTTTGCCCCCTGAGTCTCATAAGAATTAATTCTAGAACAGAATGCCCCATTGCTTTTTTGATGGAGAGAGATAAACTGACCTTGCTATTGGTAGGCAAATAGTCAGCTAGAGCACTGGATTGATAGAAGATCCATGAGGATTACATAGTCTTGGGTCAGTGGACTCTGAACTGAACCACATTGATCAGCAGTTGTAAAAAAAGAGCCCTGCTAATTGTATACCTTTTTGTTAATCATGAACTTTCAACTAATTTTATTTTTAAAGTTTCAATTCAGTCACAGTCCTTCAGAGGAATTTATTTTAACCCTTCATCAAAAGGTTTAAGTGGAGGGCTGTGCCTTCTTCACTCCCATCCCCCTAATCCAACCTGCCTTCAGTTTCATAGCTGTCATGATCCAAAGGATTGGGGGGCCAGAGAGGGAGCAGGAGAGTGAGGCAGTCATGCAGGCTGACATTCAGTACTGATAATTATAGAGACAAGAGCCACAGCAAGAAACCAAAGAGTAAAACTATTAATATTTATTGAATGCTTACTCTGTTCTAAGTGCTGTAATGTATCAGTTCATTTAATTCTCCCAATACTATGAAGTAGTACCATAATTAACATGTGAATCATGGCAACATTGAACAAAAAGGGAAGAAACATCAAATGAGGGGCTGCCACTCTGACCTTGGCTCAGAGTTATTATAATGGTGATATTAATAGCTATACATCCAATTTGAATCTCAATAGGTAAAGAAAATCATTATACTCGGCAGCAGAGTCCTATTTGTTGAGGGTTTCTTTGGGACAGCTTAGAACAGAAAACCATGGAAAAACCTTCTGTCAAAATCTGAGTTGTAAACGATCTACTTAGCTAACAATATTAGTTTTCCAAAGGGTCAAGAAGTCCACAGGACTTTGTCTTAATTATTGAAAACTCTGCATCTCCCATTCTCCTGTAAACTTCTTTGTAAACTACTCAGAGGAATAACTACTTAAAAGGATTTCCACCACCATAAATCATTATCTATTAGCTCATAGGGCCTTCCCAGGAAGCAACTGAACCTCACCAATCAATTTACCTTGAATATAAAAGGAGGTAGTTGAGGGTTAGATGCCCTGATTGCCCCATTTTCAGGAGTTACCACATATTAAAATAAAAAAAAAGTTTCTGAGGACACTTGAGTCTCAGGTGGCCCTCCCTATCCTCTCTCATCTTGACCCGTGTATAAGAGAGAAGGAAAGTCTATTTCATTTTTATATCGAAATTCTAGTGTCAAAAGTGGACTACATAAATCTATTTTCTATAAAATGTTTTTTATATAAAATAGAAAGCATGTGAAAGAGATGGAAAGTGACAAAAAGAGTTCAGTGTCTGGAACTGTGAGTATGTAACTTACACAACTGAGCTAGGATGCAATATAGTTGGAAGCATGAATCTGACTGTTTTTACTATTGTCATCAATTGTTATGGTTTAATGGATTTGGTAGTGATCTCTATTGATTATTAAGATGGCTTTGTAAGCAGAATTGACTAAACTTTAGTGATATTTTAGTATGCATTCATAAATCTATCTATTTATTTTTATTTTCTGGGTATTTTATCAGGGGAATATATACATTTATCCTCTGAACTAGTTTAACCCATTCATAAGTAATTTTAAAATAAAAGCATTTGTTGCTAAAAGGCATAAATATCAACCAGCTGGCAGAAAATGAATAATCTTAAGGGTCTTTCCAAGGTTATTGGGGTAAAGGTTTAATAGAGCAGTAAATTAATAAACATACCAGGATAAAATATTAAATGCAATGCTCTAAAGAACATAATAATTGTGAAGATTTTTGTTTTGAATTTACTTCTCCTAAAGACCATAAAATATAACAATTTTAAAGGGCAAATTATATGTACACATTAATAAAAAATATCAGCATCTAATTATTTAGGTTTTAACCTCAATAAAAATTTTTCATTAGCTTGTTAACTGCTCTGCTTTTTTCTTCTTTTTCTTGCATGTGTCTTTGCCTAGTGCACCAAATGTCAAACCCTCAAGGGACTATTCTGTGTATCTCCATAAAGATGCCTAACATCATGTCTATAGGCATAATACAGAGTGGGCTTTAATATATTTATTTTTTCCTTGTTTTCTTTGTTAGTATATGCTGTTTTTATGTTATTATGTGGTAAAGAAAATAAGTATGTAGAAAATAGATAACCTAATTATCTCGTTAATACTAAGAACTGTAGAAAACAGAACTGAGTACATATGTTAATACCCTCTGCCCAAAACCCAAGCCTCTTGTCTGGAAATAAAATTAAAAAAAAAAAAAAAAGAGAGAAAGTAAACAATTAAAAAGGAAAAGAAAAAAAATTCACAATACGTATAAAATAATAAAAAATATCATGTTTTTTTTTCTGTCAACCATATTTTTCAAAAAAATTCTATGTAAAATAATTGTCATAGGACTCAAGTAGTCTATTTGTTTCTATAGAAATATTTCATTAAAGCTCTCTTATTATGTTTCCTAGAAGGGAAAATCTGCTTTGCTGACATTTTCCTGTCTATTGTCATGTACCTGTGGGGAAAAACCATCCTTCTTTAGCCTTCTTTAGAAAAACCTGTAAGATTCCAGACCTTACAAACTTTCTTAACCCTCAAAATTCTTACTTTTCTCCTAATGGTTGAATGTACATTATGTTTCCTTGATTTTATTGCAAACTCTTTTAAACAATAGACCCAGTACATTATCTACTCCTTTGTACAGGCCACAAAAACAACTGAAATTTATACATGTAACCAATAAACATGTATTAATTGTGGATTCAAGTCAACTAAACATTCATGCCTCATAAAATTGTAAAGGAAAATTTTTTATCTGTGTAATTTTATTTCTACAGTTTGGACAAATAGATCACATTTTAAATGCCTTCAAATATGTTTCTCAATCAATAAATAAATGTTTACTGAAGGTTTCTGTGTACTCAGTAAGACACTGGATGAATCACAATGAGGTAGAACAAATCCTTAAAATCTCATTTCATTCTAGTTTTATGAAAAACATTTTTCTCCTTATGTTTATTTTCATCTCTAGATTTTTATTTTTGCACCAAACATGACATTTTTCTAATGTGGTTTGAGATCATGATTTAATATTGTACATTTTAAGAATAAAAAAAGTAAAATAGGCAATATCTTTTAAAAATAAGGATAATCAATGGTACTTTGTCCTAGAATGTTTTAAAATATATATGTAAAGTTGAGATACTATAGCCTATAGTTAATTATTTAATTTGGTTACTAAGTAAATATTAAGAAAAAATAATAACTAATATAGAAATTTAATTCTATTTGACAGTCATCATGAAATACTATTATAAAAGTTAATGAGTACATTAATTAAGCAGGGCAAAATGCTTAGATCCATTGCTGCCTCTGTGTGTGTGTGTGTGTGTGTGTGTGTACTGAATTTGTGTGTATTCACACATATATATGTATATGAATTCAATATTCAATATTTCATTAAAGTGACATCTTAAAGCTATGAGAAAAAAAGGTCATTTTACAGCACATAGTGAGGATTGGCTGACATTTAGAAAATAATAATGTAGATTCATTATTTCACCACATAAAAGTAAATTCTAGATATATTTAATACATATTAACAATGAACTTTTAAGATACTTAAAAAATTTAATATATCTTAGTGTAGGAAAATACTTTCTAAGTGTGACACATAGAGGAACCATAAGGAAAAGGACATATATTAAAACTTTTAATATGGCAAATAAGTTAGAATAAAATTAAAAGTCAAAAACTTGTAAAATATGTATAATATATGTAATAAAGATCTACTAATCTTACTGAAAAATTAATATGTAAAATACTTTGATGACAGTTTATAGCTGAGAACAAAGACTGCATTAATAATACTAAAGCACTGAGAACAGGAAAACAACATGAAATGGTAATCTTATTTACTTGCATAGAAGAGATGAGGACACACAAAGCAAATTTGTTCTAAGTGTTGATAAAAATAAAATAATTTCATGTCTGTTAATTGTTCATTTCAGATGTCAATCAAAACTTGCAATAAAATATAAAAACAATTTGAATTAGTAGAAAACTTAGATTCATGTCTCATTTTTCTCCTTAATCCGACTTGAATGTTGTAACTAGTCTGCATGTAATTGACTTTGCAGAAGTTGTAACTGAATTCTCTTCTTTTCTGAATAGCTAAATCCTGCTTATTTTTTCATTCACACTCTCTAATTCTTTGTGTATGATTTTGCTGCATGATTTATTACATTGTGTTACATCCTGAAAGGGTAAAATAAAAGTGAGCAGAAATAATGAAGAACAAGGGAGTATGAAATTACATAATGTAATCAAGGAGGACTTCTCTGAGAAGTTTGCATTTAGGTCAACCACAGAAATGAGAAGAAATAATTTAATAAAAGAGTTAGAGAACTGTGTTTCAGGCAGAGGTAAGAGGGTAGTAAATATAAAGGCCTTGAGAACTCAAGAGTCTTAGTTGTGTTTTAGGAGTTGCAGGGTAGGACATGTGACTAGATACTGTAAATAATGTGTCAGTGGTTCCTGGTGAACCATGAGAAATAGCCAAGTGTTAGATTATGCAGTCCTTTTAGGTCAAGGCTAGGTATCTGAATTTGTTCAAACTTAGTAGGAAATCATTAAAGAATTTTATGTTTTCAGGGGTTAACAATTGATTCATTTTTCAATTTGCTCTGGTAACCTTGATTCTAGCTGTGATGGCCCTGAAAACAATTACTGCTACATATGGAAAAGGTATATGAAGCAACTGTTGGAAAGTACTGGAGAGCAACTGAGATAGGCCAGAAGGAGGGCTCCTTTTCTTTAGAAAAAGGAAGAAAAAATGATGTTACTCAAGCATTTTGGCTGTTTTCTCTAAAGTTATTTTTTCAGTTTTCAGTTTATGGGAATAGACCCAAAGTAGAAGATGGCTGATTTTACAGAGATGAGCTTGGTACTAGGAAAATGGATCCAACTTGGGAGAAAAAATTCCACCATGAGAAAACCTCAGAAAAGTGAGTACAAAAATCTCCATGCAAATATCTTTCAATAGTTGGCTGATTCTTGAGCAATGTCTACATAGAGCAAGATTCCAAGAAAACCGACAGAAAACAGTGTCTAAAAGCCAAATGGGTAAGCACTGATTTGAAGTACACAATGTTGGGGAGGCAGACATCAGCATTCAGACACTGTCAGAATGAAAGGGCCCTGTGGAACTCCAAGTATCTCCAGCTGAGATGCCAGAAAGGTCGTGTCTAGCAATAGGATTCTGATGTAGAAGCGTAGCTGTAAGGATCTATAGTCTAGGAGTAGGGAAAAACTGAAATAGCTACTTAGAAATAGATTTCACAGAGATCAGTCAGGAGGGAGGAAGTTGATGAGGTTGACCCAATGAACTTCAGACTGGACTTTCTTGTATTAGGACTATACAAAACTCATCGAGAAAAATAAACCATATTTTTGGCTATCTCTGAAGTATGAACTCTGAATCTTAGTTTGGAATAAAATCTATTGACTTGAAAAAAATTTCCTTGAACTAACATATATTTCTAGAGAATTTTGTCTGCATTTTTTTTTTCTGGATTTGAGGTATTAGTCAGTATTTGCCAGATAAATAGAATCAATAGTGTGTGTGTGTATGTCTGTGTGTGTGTGTGTGTGTGTGTGTCCAGGTATATATAAATAGAAGGAATTTAATTATTATACATTATAAGCTAATTAACATATATTTATATATAGATATATATAGAGAAATATAGATATGGTATATATGGATTATTATAAAGAATTGGCTCACACAATTATAGATTGGCAAGTCAAAAAATTACAAGTAGGTTGGAGACACAGGAGAGCTAATGGTACAATTCCAGTCCACAGGCCAGTAGCCTGGAGACTGAGAAGAGGTAATGGTAAAGATAAAGTCCAAAGACAGTCAGTTGGAGAATTCCCTTTTGTTGGCGAAGCTCACCATTTTTTTTTTTATTCAGACCTCTACCTGATTGAATGAGGCCTACCCATATATGGAGGACATTCTTCTTTATTCAGAGTTCACCAATTTAAATGTTAATCTCATTCAAAAACACCCTTCAAACTGATACATAAAATTAACCATTATAAGGTATAATTTGAATAAAACACACAGATGTTAAGTGTTCAGTAGAATGAGTTTTGAAAATATATACTCCTAATGAAGCACACTACAATCAAAATATTTTCATCACCTCAGAATGTTCACTCATGCATCTTTGCATTCATTTTTTTCCCATACCAGGTAACTTTTACTTTAATTTCTATTAGCAATTTTTCCAGTTCTATAACTATTTATAAATGGAATTTTAAATATCTGACTGCTTTTGCCTAAAATTATTTCTGTGTGATTCAACCTTGATGTAGTAGTATGCCTTAGTCATACTTTTATTTATATTTCTGACTTCTATTCCCATGTATAAATATCTAAAATTTATTTGTTCATGTTTTAATTTGTTTCCAGTTTTTAGTGTTATACATAAAACTGTAATAAACATTCTTGTAATAAGTATTTTTGAGAGCATAAGTTTTGATTTGTCTTGGGAAAATGCCTTGTAGTGGGTTTTGTGGATCATGGAGTAGGTATATTTTACCTTCATAGTTTATCAAACAGTTTACAAAGTGTACCAGTTTTTTTTTTTTTCTGCCAGCAATATGGGAGTTCTAGTGGCTCCACATGTTTGCCTATACTTGGTTTGTTATTTTTTTTGTAGCCTTTCTAGTAACATGGTCTTTACTTGTATTTCCATAATGAGTAATAATATTAAATAATTTTATGTATTTATTGACCAGTTATATGTTCTTTGGGAAAAATGTTTGTCAAGTCTTTTGCCCATTTTTACTGTGCTTGTCTTTTTATTATTGAGTCTTAGAGATTTAAAAAAAAATGCATATTCTAGACACAAGTTCTTTATCATATATAGACATTGCTAATATTGATATCTATATCTGTGGTTATCATTTTGATTTTTTAATGGTTTCTTTTTATTAGCTCTCATTTTGTTGTCTTATTTACCATTTTTTGTCTTAATATTAGTACTTTTTATGTTATTTAGAAATCTTTGTCAAATATCACAAAGATATTCTTTTTTAATTCTAAAAGTTTTATATTTTTAATCTTTTACCTTTTTATCATTTACCTTGAAATTTTTTTTTGTTTTATTGAGTTAAAAATGGCATACATTAAACTGCACATATTGTGTAAGAAGCCAGGTATGGCATCTTAAATTAGTCTAATGTCTTATTCTAATGAAAATTATGTTATTTCTCCCCTTTTTTTATGGTTCAAAGCACACATTTTTAACATGTATTGAGTATGCATGTTTTTATTTCATCAGTCTAATATATACTTTCAAGTTCGAAGCACCACTGTATTCAGACTTTTATCCCAAGCCTTTAAGAAAGGCAGTGGTTTTATCTCATTGTATTTGATAAGCCACACATTAGTCAGGACATGAAGTTGCTATGAGGGCTAACCTGGTTTTCAAATTACTTTTTATTCTTAATTGTGGTTAAAAATGAGTATATGACATAATATTGCATAATATTGTTCATTTTAATAATTTTAAATATATTATTTATTGATATTATATACATTAGCATTGCTGTGCATCCATTACTACTATCTCCAGAATATTTTCATCATTCCAAACTGAAACTCTGTACCCATTAAAAAAATAACTTCCCATTCCCCTTCTCCCCTATATCTCTAGTAACCACTGTTCAACTTTCTGTCTCCATGAATTTACCTATGGAATTATTTTTTATGTATTGCAAGAGATAAAGGGGAAGGTTCATTTCCCTCCGCATATAAATATTTAGTTATTCTAGTACCTTTTAACTTGTCAGTTTTTGCCAAAAAAAATGTTTACTGAGATTTTGATTGAGATGGCATTGAATCTATTGATCGATTTGAGGAAAATTGATAACTTAAAGATAGTGAGACTTATAACCTATGAACAAAATAAATCTATTTATTTATCTGAGTCTTCTTTAATTTCTCTCTGCAGATTTTTGTACTTTTCTATGTAGACATCATGCACATACATACATGTCTTATTAAATTCATTCTTCATTTTTGTTTTCTGAAGCTATTATCAGTGGAATTTTTTAAAAGTTCCACTTAATTGCTTATTTCTGGGCAACTATAAACTTTAAAAAGGCTTCTTTAAGCTCAAGGTAAAGCATAGTTCCAGATGCTAGGGAACCATACCATAGCTACATACCAGGCACATGAAACTGACTTCCTGCCCTATTTGGAATAGCTATAATATATGTCTTTTAAAAATATGAAATGAGAGAATGGAGAGATTATATAGAGTTTCTCTAGTACTGTGTGAAACCAGCAACAGGGCTGAAAAAGGAATCAATATTGCTGACTCTCAGTTCAAGGTTCTCATGGGGAGCATTTATGAAAACATCACTTAAATCAATACTAATAAGCTGCCAATAGAGATGTAGTATTTATTTGCAGTTTTTTCAATTATACTTGCAAAGGTGTATAACATTTATTTTTATAACTTCATAATATTTAAATGTCATTCTGACATAAGTTTTTTTGTTAAACCCAGAAATGCATTCACAGACCCTTCATCACCAGGAGCATTATCATCAGTGGCTTCGTGTTCAAGGGAACATTCGATCCCTTTTTACAAGGATTGTAAAAAAATTCAGATTGATTGCATACTGCTTGATGTTATTTATGTTCCTATTTCTGAAAATTTCTGTCAAAAAATAAATAACTTAAAACAGTTTTAAATAATTTATCAGCAATGCCTTGTTTATTAAATGAATCACAATATTTTACACATTGTGATTAGTGGTACATAATCATAAAGAGACTTTGTCCTCCACTGTCCCCATGTAGATTCAACAGGAGCTATGTCTTCAATCCCTGATTTTGTCCCAAATGTTTTTATACAATATAAATAGTTTTCTGGTCATTTTGAATAAAAATGCCATTTCAACTTAGAAAATAGGCAAAACTTAGAGTTGAATTTAACATGAGATCTTTCCCTGTCATCCCATGCTGAGATCAGTTTCACTGAAAAACCCCTGATAGGAAAAGAGAGTGGCATTTCCTGAGCTGGCTAAAAGTGGCTTCTGCTGTTGGGAGGAGGACTCCAGGGGAGGAAGATGTGTGCAGACAGAATGGAGAAGAGAATAAAGAAAGCAAAAAGGTTCTTATCTGCTTAATATTCTTATAAACTGGCATTTCACTTTCTGAGACTTGCAGATATTTATTTCTGCCTTTCCCTTTTGAAAGCTTTTGTGTCTTTTTCTGAGCACGCCACATATCATTCATTCTTCCTTGATATGGATTACTGTATCTCCATGCAGATTAACATGTGGACCTTAAATATCTGTCTTTCCTTAGTCTCCCTCTGCTCTAGTCTACTACCTTCTAGGCAGCCCTCTTCTACAGAATCTGTCAATTTCACAATAGCTTTTCTTTGTTAATTTGGCCCATGATTGGTTCACAAGAAATATTTATGCTTCCTTAAACTGATTAGGTACACAATGCAGGCTAATTCACTCACCTCTTTTTCAATCTAGTTCAAAGCAGGTAGCTGTCACTTTACAAGATCTAGACAAGAAAAGACATCAATCCCCTCTAATCTTCAAATTATAGGAGACACATATTTAACTCTCTAGGAAATTTATATAGTTCAAATAAAAGAAGAACCAAAATGAAAGGAAAGGTACAAATTGTAGCAAAACCATAATTTACTCCATAACCAAAATCTTTACTCTAAATCTTCTTTTAATTTTCTTCTGACCTTTTTATGTGGATGAAAGGCATAAGATTTTCTTATTAATTTTTAAACACCAATTTCAAATGTCTATATGAATATCTTAATTTGGAGTATTTGTCTTCATTTATTCAAAGTAAGACAAGGAAAGCTCATTTTTTAACAGCTTTTCGGAAGTATAGTTGACATGAAATAAACTGCACATATTCATAGTGAGCAATTTGATAAATTTCAAGGTATGTAAACACATGTGAAATCACAATTAAGCAATGAACACATCTATTACCCACTTCCCCATGAACATGTAATACTTCCCTCTCACTTCTTTCTGCACTCTTGAAGATCTGCTATCTCTCACTATAGATCGGTTCATGATATATAAATGAAATCATACAAGAAAACAACTCGTAGTCTAGTTTCTTTCATAAAACATCATTCTTTTGAGACTTGTCCATATTGTTTTGTGTATGAATAATTCATTCCTTTTATTGCTGGGTACACCAGTCCATTATACGGCTGTAACACAATGTGCTTTTCTATTCACCTTCGATAGTAGAACTTAAATATTTTTAACAACAACAAAAACGGTAAATATGTGAGGCAATGATGTTAATTAACTCAATGCGGGGGGCATCCTTTTACGTATATATGTATACCAAATCATCACATTGTACATTTTAAAGATCTTACAACTTTATTTTTCTGGATCTCCTGGATATTTTTTCCCCAGTATTTGGTTATTACAATACAATATAGCTACTATAAAATTCATGCACAAGTCTCTGTATAGACATATATTTTCACATGGGTAAATATTTTGGGTGAATATCTAGTAATGAAATGATGGAATGACTGATTCTTATGGTATGTGTATGGATAACTTTTAAAGAAACTGTCAAATTGCTTTCCAAATATGCATACTATTTTACATCCCACTAGCAGTGTATGAGAGTTCTGGTTCTCTCAAAACCTTTTATGCTTTTTTTTTTTTTTTTTAATTTTAGCCATTCTAATAGATGTGTTGTGGTCTTTCATTGGTGTTTAAATATGCATTTCCTAATGAATAATGATGTTGAGCATATTTCTTGTGCTTATATGCCATCAATATACCTGCTTTGGTGAAGTGTCTGTTCAAATCTTTGCCCATTTCTTCAGATGAGGTTTTTGACTTTTTATTACTGTGTTTCGACAGTAAAATATTTATGCTTTACCTAAAATATGGCTTATAAATATCTTTATCTGTGCTTTATTTTTTAAAGAGTACCTTTCAAAGAGCAGATTTTTAATTTTGAGAAAGTATGATTTACTAATTTCCCCTTTTTTATTATATTTTTAAGTTTTATTAAAGTATGATTGATAAATAAAATTGCAAAATATTTAAAATGTAAAATATGATGATTTGGTATTCATATACATGTTAAAGGATTCCTCACATTGAGTTGATTTGCTCATATATTTATTTTTTTTGATGAAACATTCAACTTCTACTCTCTAAGCAAATTTCAATCAAAAACATAGTATTATGTTATTCATACTTTAGATTCTCAGTCTTTATTTAAGTTATAACTGAAAGTTTGTATTCTAAAAGTTTATACCAACTGCTCCCTATTGTTCCCATTCCCTATTCCCTGGCAACCACTTTTGTGTTCCCTGTTTCTATGAGTTTGTCTGTTTCTTTTTATTCCACATATAAGTGATACCATACAGTGTTTGTATTTCTATGTCTGGCTTTTTTCACTTAGCGTATGAACTCCAGTTCTCCAGTTTCATTCATGTTGTTACAAATGACAAGATTTTCTTCTCCTTTTTTTTTTTTAAGTTGGGATAATATTTTGTGATGTGTGTATATATACATTTGAACATAGAAGTACAAATATCTCTCAGAGATAATGGTTTCATTTGTTTCCTTTGGATATGTACCAGAGTTGAGATTGCTGGATCATACAGGGGTTATATTTTTAATTTCTTGAGGAAGAACCTTTATGCTCTTTCTCATAGTAGCTGCACCAATTTATATTTATACTCACAATGAACAAGAGTTCCCTTTTTTATATCTTATTTTTTTTTGTATTTTGGGGTTTTTGTTGGTTGGTTGGTTGCTTTGCTTGTTTTTGGTTATTTCAGGTATGATTGTAAATCTTGGCCAGAGGTAAAAGTGTAGAAAGTTCAATTTAATGATCACAATCTATTAGTTTTCTATTGCAGCTATAATTATTTTTATAATTATAAAATTATTATAAACTTAGTGGTTTAAAATAACATGAATTTATTCTCTTCTCAAATAAACTCAAAAAGTGCCTGGAGGCCTTGCTAGAAATAAATGATAGAGATTTATTCAAGGGTCTTTGAATTTGTAAACTAGAAACCCAGCTAGGCAAAACCCAGAAGTGTTCCAAAGAAGAAGTTGAAAGTAAAAAGTTCTTATAGTAAAAAGTGCATTCTTGAGAATGATCAGTCCTGCATTCTTAGCCCTAGGATTGTTCCAAGTCAATTATTAGTCAAATGTTAGGCAGTCAAGATGATGGATGCCAGGTTGTCTGGAAGATAGTTTCCAGGAGGTCTGGTCAGGCCCTTGTGGCCTGGATAATGAATGTCAGGTCGATGTATACATTAGTCCTTCAGGGTGTAATCAGGTGGCCTGGATACATGAGTCGTTCCAAGGATAATTAAAGGTTTACCTGGAGGCTGGATATATTTCCAGACATCGACTCAGGTCTGGAAATTTTAAAAAGTTTAAGATCCCAGCTAGTTAGAACAAGAATTGAGTCTTTCCTCATGCCTCAACCTTCATGCTAACAATTTTAGCAGCTGGGTTGACTCTATTTTATCCTCCCAATTTTTACTGGAGGTCAGAATGCTAAGGTCAGGGTGTTGGCAGGACTGTTCCCTTTGGAAGCATTAGGGAAGAATTCATTTCCTTCCTTTTTCAATATCTAGAAGCTTGCTGCACTCTTTGATTCATGACCCCTTCCTCAATCTTCCAGGTGCATCATTCCAGCCTCTGGTTCCATCAGCACATCTCCTTTTTCTTTGATCTTTCTGCCTCCCTCTTTTAGGACTCTTATGATTGCTTTGGGTTCCCTCAGATAATTCAGTGTAATCTCCCTATCTCAAGATCCTTAATTTACTCACATGTGCAAAGTTTCTTTTATCAAGTAAAGTAACATATTCACAGCTAACAGGGATTAAAACAAAGACATCTTTCAGGGGCCATTATTCATGTCAAAATCATTTTAAGATTATTGCAGAGCTAACAAGTAGATATTTTATGCGTGCATATACTGTACCTTTATTTTTTTTGAATAATTACTTTTCTGATACTTATGTTATTACTGTTCTTCATTTATTAAAAATGTTTACTTAATATTTATTGCAAGGCAAACATTATGATCTATAGATAAGAATATGAATATGTTCTAGGATAACTTATGTACAAATACATTTAGTATGGCAAATTGTAAGACAAATGACTAATAATTACAAAAACAAAAAAAACCAAAACTAAACAAAAATACAAACCTGTATGGGTCAAAAGAATCATCTATGCTAAAAGTTTTGGGCTAAGTCATAATATGTTAAAAACACAATGTGTTATTTAACTTAGACTAACAAAGATATATTGGAGATCTTATTAAACTTACAATTTGCTTATCATAGTAGCTAGTATATTTAGCTATAATGGGCATTTTCTCAAATATAGTTCAGTTTAAGTCCTCTCAATTCAGATGTTTTAGACAGAAGACTATTGAGAATAACTAAAGCAATAGTGTTAATTAAACATGTTCTACTGCAATAAAATTGTCTATGCAATTGATAAAGTTGTACCTTGTAAAATAATTAATTATTATATAACATTTTTTTTTATAGCACCATGGTCAATATTTGGGGTCTAGAGTTGGAGAGACCTGTGTTTAAAGCTCTTTAATCTGAGGCAAATTTCTTTACTTTTTGTTAAATAATAGAAACAAAACTCACTATATGTATTTCTGCTCCCTGTTTCTGGAACAGAGGTCTTAAAACCTTGCAAACTCCTAAGTGATGAGATCACTAGGAGCACTCTTTTTCTGTTGCAGTGGCTCTGCATGGGCTCCTGGTTGGAAAATAGTCACCAGAAAGACCAAGTCATGATTAAAAGCTTGGAATTTTCAGCCTTAACCCTTATCATCCAGAGAGGGGAAAGAGGATGGAAATGGAGTTAATAATTGATCATGCTTATTTGAAGAAGCCTCTATAAAATTCTAAGAGTAGAAGGTTTAGGGGGTTTCCAGATTGGTGAACACATTGGTTTACCAAGACAATGAGTGACATACCCCAACTCTACAGCAACAGAAGCTCCTGAACTTGGGACCCTCTCAGACCTCACCTTATGTGCTTTTAAGCTGACTGTTCATCTGGATCCTTAATCATATCCTTTAGTGAACTAGTCAACTTGAGTAAGTATTTCTCTGAGTTCTGTGAGTTTATCTAAAAAATTAACCTAACAAGGAACCTAACAAGGGGGTTATGAGAACCTTTGATTTATAGCTAAGAAGTTGTGGGAAACATGAGGATCTGTGACTTGCAATTGGCATCTGAACTGGGGTGGCAGCAATCCTGTGGGAGTGAGCCCTTAACCTGTGGGATCTAACACTATCTCTAGGTAAAGAATGTCAGGACTTAGTTAATGTAGGACACTCAGAGGGTGTAGTGAAAAATGGTGTGGTATGGGGAAAATAAAACTATACATTTAGCAACCAAATGTATTAGAAGTGAAGTGGTCTGTGTAGAAGTAAAAAAAGAAACACAGGAGGAGAACTGTAGTTTTCTAATATACATCTTCATTTTGCTTTTCCTAGACTCTAAAACTACCTACCTCATATGGTTATTTTAATATTCAATGAGATAATCTGTGCAGACTACTTAGTGTCTTAGTCATGCATAGTTAACACTAGTACTTGTGACAAGAAGTAGGACATAAAAATGTTTATTGTTGTTAGTACTATCATAATGCTTAATAACTTAGACTTTTAGAGACAGGCAGGAAAGAAAGCATTCAACTTTTGTTAAATTATTGTAGAAAATGCTTCATTGTATTCATTTTCATCTCAGAGGAACTAATCTTAGACCTTGAGATGAACTTACAGTTTTGAAATTCTAAAGATTAACTAACAGAAATTCTTTAATGTTTTCTCTGCATTGAGTGAATAATAAGGAAAGAAAAACATGTGAAATGGTTGTCTGATAATTTAAAAATTTAATCAATTCTGTAATTGTGATTTGATATGTATCCAGAAGTATTTATTTTTTAAAAAACCCTTCAAAGATTGATGTTTCTCTAAAGTCCACATACATGTTATTTTTTTCACTAATTATAATTTGCAAAATTGTTTAGCTTAAGGTCAAATGTATACTTCAAACACAAAATTACATAAAAATTTTACCAATAATTAGATATAGAGATGATACAAAGATAGAAATCTAAAGAAAAAGTTAAATTACAACTTATTTAAATTAAATTGTTTAGCAAATAGATTAGTATTTTCACTTATAACTAAAATATGTATTTCAAATTTAAGTGAGAGGTAGAACTGCAAAGTGTAAGAAAAAAAGAAAAACCTCTTTTTGAGTTTATAATAGGAAATACATAATCACAGCAATTTAAAAGAAAACAGAGTAATTTAAGTTTCAGTTAGTATGATATAAAAATTACTCTCAAAATTCTCTTAAAGCCATCACGAAATTGTTCCATGTCATTGAATAGATGACATTAAAATTTCTCTTAAATTATGTCAGGATGCAATGGAAAACAAAAAATGTCAGAGAATAGAAGGATCAAGTTTGATATTCTTAACCCTTGCCTATCCCTGTAGAGTGAAAATAATCTCTTTCTCTGGACATCAAAGCTAAGACTTCCTTGTGCTTGAACTCTCAGGAAGATATATGTAAAGAGCTATCAACTTCAACTAAATCCAAGTTCATACACATAGTTCCTCTATTACTAATTGCTTCTATCTATTTAGTATGTCTAAACAAATAGCCTTGGAAGGTGCAGCTCTTGCCTTTGCCCCCATTTTTCTTCCAAGTTAAATGGAAAATTACACGCATCAAGTCTCAGGCCGCAGTTACATGGGTTTTTTTTAATTATTATTTTTCAGTTTTTGTTTTTGCCACCATAGTCTTGATGTTTGAAAGCAGACAGGTGCCAAAGCCTGGATGTCTTTAAAAGACGCCACAAGGTAGACTGGCTGGCTGGCTGGCTGCCAAGAGACTCCCAAAAGAATCCAGTCATTTTCTCTTCTTATAGCCAACATTTGAGATTATACTTTTACCTTGATGTGCTCCCTTACAGAGAGAGAGAGACACTAACCATACTCAGAAGCAATGATATATTCACTGGAATGCCTATTGTTAATTTATAATGAGAATTAGAGCAATCATACATTAAGAAATATTTAACTCGATTTTAACATGTTCACCTAAATGAACATGTTATTATTATTTACTCTATTACTCACCCAAATCTGCTCCTTCTACAGTCTTGCCCTTTTCAATTAATCATCACTGGATCCTTATAGCATAGACAAAAAGCCTTACACTCATCTCTGACATCTTATTTCTGAAAACCTTCATAACCATCTAACAGCACATTCTAAAAACTCTACATTCAAAATGTATCTAGAATTTAAAAATTTCTTACCATTTCCTGATTATCACACCAGTCCAAACCATTATCTTCTCTTGCCTGGATTGTTTTAGTAACTTACTAACAAGTATCATCGTTGCCACTCCTGCTCTGCTTTAATGTATTCTCAACACAGCACCAGAAGAGGTCCTTTGCTTTAAACTCACCAACTACTTTCCATCTAACTCAGAGTAAAATAAAAAATCTTAAAGATAACCTATAGAAACCTAGTGATCCTTGTGCCAAATTCTCATTTCCAATTACTCCCACTTCAAATTTTGTGCCCCATTTTTCACTTCATTTTTCTCCACATAATTTACTACCATCTAACATTTTAATACATTACACTACAATAAAGCTCCACAGGACAAAGATTATGACTTGTTTTGTTCATTGTTACAGCCCATTATGCAGAAAAGTGACTGGTACATGGTAGGCCTCCAATACTTGGTGAACAAATAAATTTATTCTGTTAAGCTAAGCATATTCTTTCCTTGGATATTGATACTAAAACATGCTCTAGGTAAATAGAGACTCAAAGGAAGAACAATTATTTGCACGTCTCATGATACGATAATCTCGTGCATCTATTTTCATGAAGATGTAATTTGTATTATTTAGAGTCCAGGTTAAGTGTGTGATTCAAACTCCCATTTCCCTGAAAGTGCCTCTTTGATCTTATTTAGTTTTATCTTTATTTAAAAAAAATGTTTCCTAGCAGAAACTAAAAAGACTTTATATATCCACATATACGCACTAAAAATATATAAAAATTTTCTTACAGGTTTTTATTTTTTCATAAACAATACAATAGTGTACATATCATTTTGCAGTTTCATTTTTTTTTTTACACAAACATGTTTTAGATCTGTCTGTGCTAATTTAACTAGATCTGGTTGATTCCTCATAGTTGTAATATATTATTCCATCAAATAAACAAATTAGATTTAACTCTTTTGGGAATTGTTGTTTTAGCCTTTAATTTTGGCAAGAAAGGCTTCATAACATACCTTAGCATGTCTCCAATTGCATATGTAAATTTTTTTCTCAATCTTAAATATTTAAAATTAGAATTACTGAATCGCAGTGTATGTATATTTTCAGTGTTAATGGATATTTTCAAATTCTTCTCTAAAATGGCTCCAAGGCAGGAATAAAAAAGATACACTATTTCTTCATGACTTGACAATTCATTGTTGGAGTGTTAATATTATTTTTTTAACTTTTCTAACCTAATCAATAATAAAGTAATACTATTTCTATAAATTTAAATTACTATGGTTACCACTGAGAATAAGTAAATTTTTATATATTTATAGTTCTTTTGAGTTTCCTCTTATACATACTGCTAGTTCATATTCTTTGCTGATTTTTTATTTCACTTTTATTCACATATTTTATCAATTATATAAATAGAGAATAAATTTGATCATTTACAGTGTATCTTTAAGATTATTTTTCCTCCTTTTCTATCAAAACATTCATTTTGATGTCATATTTTTATCAATCTTTTCTTTTGGCATAAGCATATGTGGCAAGATTCATTTTATAGGAAAAGAAATGATGACAAAAAATTAAGACAGTGATAAAATCAAGTAGGAGCATACAGGTATAAAATGTTCCAGTTGTTATATTATTTGTGGGTTCAGGAGTAATTTCTTAAAATATATATTTTTATGTGTATTAAATATTACATAGTGTTTTAAAACAAAAAACTCACTGCCTTTACACTATAGATTCCATTTTAATTTTCAGTTTTTCAAGCATCTTCAAATTCTCACTCTTTTCTTTATGTATCTTTATGTCATTGTTACCATTGGAGTCAATCAGGACTTGGTTGTCACCCCAGCCACAGCAGGAGTGGGGGGAAAGGAATGATGAGGGTACAAAAGTGTAGTTAGCATTTTTCCTTGGTTCTTCATCATTGATGCAGTGAAGAATCACATGTAAGTGAGATCTGAAAAAGATTTATTAAAAGTATATTTTAGAAAGACAAAATATGCTCCAAGGAGATACATGGTCCCATTGAAGAGCTATAACAGAGCGCTATAACAACAACCATAATAACCAACACAAAGGGACCACAAAAAGACCACGAAGGCCACAAAAGTTCACACAAAAGGCCACAAAAGAGCAAAAAGAACCCAGATGTGGGAATGTCTACATTATATCTGGGCTGTGATGGGGTGGTTCCAAAGGCATTCCTATGTGGTTAGCAAGTGAGGTCATTTTGATTGACACTTAGCTGCCTAATATGCATGTGTGTACCCAGAATTCAGTCTGTTACAATTAGATTTATGAATTTCAGGAACAAACAGTATTTATATTGAAACTAAAATTGTATTCAAGTTACAGTAGTGCCTTCTGTGCAGGAGTCTGTAGCCAGATTAAAGGTATAGATTATGGCCCCCCAGTCCTTTGTCTCTGGAGATGCAGGAGGGATTCTCTAACTACCATTGGATGTTTTTTGGGAGGTCTCTAGGCTGGGCTTCTATTTCTTTGTTCCCTTGTCCCTCATGTTTGACTAACTACCTTACATCATTAAGATATCTCCAGGTCTTGTTTTATTTTTCTTCTTGTCTCTATTATAAAAACATTCTTCTCTGTTGCATCCTGCATGAAATGGATTTCCATAATGTGTTTTATTTGCCTCTATTGTAATTAGAACTATGTAGTTTTATCACTTCCCATGATTTCTTTTAGCAGTTGATAGTTGGGAGAGAAAACAGAGAAGCAAAAATACTGAACTACAGTGAAAAGAATTTGAACAGAAATTAAGCAAGTTATTTCGTGCCTAAACATTTAACACATATGAAAAAACCAATTCTCCTATCCCTTGAAAGTTCACATTTCCAATGACATAAAATGGGTCCTGCCTTTCCCATTTCTATTTCACCCACATAGTAACTGGTAGGGAACTGTATTTGTGACTTCTACTCTGCTCTGGGTCACTTAAATAAGTCTTTTTAAGGCAAAATAAATATTCTCAGATGGTAATCTCTTGAAGGACAAAGGGCAAATCTTATAGTTTTCTTTGTTCAGCGCCTGAGACAGTATTAGGTTGATGAGGATTTTCTGTGATACCTACTTTTTCAGGGTAGGTAGTGGTTATTAAGTCATAAGAATTTTCTCTTCCCCTTCTTCTGTGATGTATCCAAACACTAAAGCCTCTATTTATACTTTTACTGGCAAATAGTCTGAACAAGTAATGCTTTTAAATCTCACCTCTGCCTTTATAAATTTAATACTAACAGCTTGTAGGGGTGTCAGAGGAAAGCCTTTATGAATGTCAAATCACTTTATTCAGTATTTATGAACTATATTGTGTTGAGATTCCCATGGAGCTATTTAGCCTTCAAAGTACTCTAAAAACAATATTTATAATATTTTAAAATCCAGAACAATATAGAAGAAATTAAAATACTTCACTTTTTATTAAAAGCCATATAAATGTTTTAAAAATATCTTTGGAACTAATCCATATGAAAATAAATAAATAACATATTTTTTGTGTGTTCCAAATTATGACTTACTTAAATATACAAAACAAATTTCTTCTATTTAATCAAAGTAATTTATATTAATAAAAATAGCCTAGTTTTTATATGGAAGAAAACCTATGCATAACCAATTTCTAAAATGAAATAATAGATCATAGAAAACACGTGAAGAAGGTTAATCATTTCTATTCCATATTTCTTTTTTTTATTTTAAGAAAATTTATTCTTTAAAACTCATTCCCCCTTGCACTCCATGGATAATAAAAATAAAAATTTTTATTATGTGAACCAAACAATCTACCTTGAGATAATTTCATCAACGCTGGAGACACAAAATATAACAGCAGTTCTCAAAATTAAACACACATCAGAATCACCTTTACCAGGGCTTGTAAAGACACATATTTCTGATTGCCACCCCAGAGGTTCAAATTCTGTAGGTCTAGAGCTGGGTCTGGGATTTTTTATCTTTAACAGATTCTCAGGTGATGCCGTTGTTAGTGGTCCAGGTACCACTCTGAGAATCATTGATGTAGAGAATTTCTGAGCTTGGGGAAGGCCAGTAATAATAGCTTTACCAGGAATTTGGAATTAAAAATGTTACAAGTTATGTTAAACAAAAATCTATTAATTTGGGGGTGCAGTGGCCATGTTAAGTCATGTGCAATTAGAAAAAATCATTTTTCAGAGAAAAGAATACAGAAGATATTCACCAAGCAAAGTATAAAGCAGAAAAAGAGACAATATAGCTTCAGGAGAAAAAAAAGACATGGAAAAAGCAGTTCTTTGGATAATTTTTTAATTTCTATTTCCAATCACTTGATATGTCTGGATTCTTGTCAGGTTTTGAAAGAAACTCTTTGTAACTTTCTAATAAATGGCAATTTAAGAAATTATCATCAGGAATTCTGCAAGGTACAAGAACTCATTTAACAAAATTATTGTTGAATAAAACAAAAAAATTTTTTGAACTAATCTTAAAAAACAAAATAATATAGATCAATTATATACATACACATATGTATATGTATACATATACATATGCGTGTGTATATGTGTGTGTATGTATATATATATACATATATATATTTATATTAACAATAACACAGATGTAAACTCTATTAGTGTTTAGGAATTCTGGCAGAAGACCAAATGTCTTTTGTGATTACCCTGACTAAGACAACCTATGGCAATATAGTATAGATTTGTTTCTGTTTTAGAGTCTGTCTTCACCTATAGAAAGAGAACAGAGAACCTCATTTGGTTTGCTGCTATATTCTACATACTTCAAATAATGATAAATCAATGAATCAATGAATAAAGAATAACAAGCTTTTAGTTTAAGCAGAATACAATATCTATTTTTAAGAAACATAATTTTTAAAAAATTGTTGGTTGAATCTGTTACTTGATTTCAGTGTTATGTAAATCCTGAGAATTTAATCACATTTTCGTTTTCTTGGGGTTCTAAGTGAAATTACCAAATGTTATGTAGCAGGCCACAGCAGGCCAAATGGACAGGTCAGATTTACATAGATATTGATTGTAGGGATTATCTATATCAGCAATTATTAAGAGACGCTTCAACAAGGCTGAAGAAGCTAAAATGTGATAAAATCTATGGCATTAGTAGCATTGCCTACACATCATCCAATTGCAAAATTTCAATGGCAAATGACAGCTTTTATTCTCATGCTCATAGGCCTGTGGGTTAACCAAGATAACTCAGTTTCATGCTATGGGTCTAACATGTGTATTGTGATGGTTTTGTTCCTTGCATATTCACTCAGAATTCCTAAGATATAGGGACAGAAGCCAACAGGGATATGGTTTTGTTCTGGTAGCAGTCAGAAGCTCCCTAAGCATCTCACAGAAATATGGAGATGCCCCATAAGGCCTAAACTCACTATTTTAAAGCTGTTACTTATGTCATATCCCATGGATTAGAAGAAATCACATGGCCACGCCTTCTTGGAGCAGAGATATATACTCCCTATGTGGAAGTAGGGAGAATAAATTTTTGTTGAAAAATATCCTAATGTACTTCAAGAACCTTTAGGGAAGAAATAAACTGGTATACTAATAAACCCAAGGTAAATATTTTCCTCTGTTATTTTATGAACTAAACCAGAGCCAGAAACCAGATTCTCCTGGGAAGTATTGTTCAGTGATTTGTCTCCATTCCCAATTACAATGAAGGATTTAACATGGACAGGACTATATTAATCAGAGTTCAGTAAAGAATACATATCAACTCTAGTAATTCAGAGGAGATTTAATCTGGAGAATTGGTTATATAAATGTTAAAGGGATATGAAGAGCAAAAAAAAAAAGAGAGAGATTATATAGAGAAGAAAAAAAAAGTGATACTCAGAGATCAAAAGCCGCAAAAGTCCTTCTGCTGGAGTCTATGAGCTAATGCCTACTGTGATTCTGTTAGAAACTGTTCTAGTTGCTGTTTTAACTACTAAAGAAGTTTCACCTTGACCACAACTGGCCTGAAAAGGTAGCTACCTTTGCCAGATTGATTACGCCCAGTATCATACCCCCTCTTTGCATCTCTAGCAATTTTCAACAACTACCCAATTGAAGGACCAGGAGTAGAAAGCTTTTCTCTCTCTCCTACTTTTTTATCTCCTCTTTTAAGCTCCTAATGATAAGAACTCATCAAAAAGTTGACTGTCAAAATGACTGGAGAAAAATAAGATGCTGACACTATGACTCCTACAATAGAAACAGAGCATAGAAGGGGAGAGTTTAGTGGCCAGCAGGAAACAAGCAAAGAATATACAAAAGACTGTTATCTTTTGGCTAGAGGGAGATGGAGGAATTCTTCAGGAATACTTAAAGGAGAGGAGAGTGAAGTGACAAAATATGAAAATGATGGGGTGGTATCTGTTGCCCTACCAGCCAGTTGGTCAAATTTGATATTTGTTGTTTTTTTTTTTTTTTTTTTAAAAAGCAGACTGAAATTAGAAGTAGAAAGAATTCAGTTCATAACCTGCACCATGAGAACCCAGGTACGAGTCTTGCTGTTTCAGGGTCAACGTGATACCATGCATGAAACAGAGGATTTGTAGAGATTTTAAGAACCTAGTAATGAGTCTCAGGACAGACATGGCTTAATGCCTGGAAAAAAATGCCAGAGTAGAAAAAATTATCTTAGAAAAGTCATGACACATATGAGATACCATCAACCTTCATATTCTCTACTATAACAGATTGGGAGTACAAGAATTTTTAGAAGGATGAAATTCTTGTTAAAACTGATTAAAGTTTAAAGCCAGAGGGAATCAATATTTAATGCGATATAGTGTTGCTATAGCCTAATGGAATCTAAGACAGTTTTCAAAACTATAAACTTTAAGAGATGGAACAAAACTACTCCATTTAATTTAAACTTTATTATGACCCACAAAAGGAAATACATTTTATGGTGGATTACATATGCAAACACAAATACACACACATGCACACAAAAACAAAGTTTCGTGAAATAATGTAATTACTCCAACTATGTTATGTTCTTTGATATTTTCTATTTTATTTATTCTATAATATTTTTTTGGTAAAGAAAGATGGTTGTGACCCATTTAATTAATTTCATAACTGCTAACAGGCGTGTAACAGTCCCCTTTAAGTTTAAAAAAAACATTCATCTTGTAGTTATGAAAATTGAGATTCAGTTTGATCAATAACTCTACCAATTTCTTAATGTTTCTGATGTACACAGTCATGCCACATTGTTCCCAGTCACAAAGTCCTTAAGAAGTGAGGTAATAATTAAATTGTATTCAAGAGCACAAGGTTTTTTATCTATGTTCTCAGTAAATGCTTCACAGTGATTAAAGTTATGTATTAAACCTCATGTCTTCAATGAAATTGAAGCTCTTTAAGGACAGAACCACCTCTGATAATTTTCTTATCTCCTACAGTAATAATATGATTCTAAGTAAATACTTTTATGGTTTAATAAAGACATATTTAATTAAATAATAAAGAATTACAAAGACTGAGTTTTTAAATTTCTATGGTTCAGAGTGATAACTGACTGGCTTGTGTCTCCCTTTAAAAACTAAAATTTAAATCATAGGGTTTTCTCAATAACATGAACAATCTGACATTTCATTTCTCTGGTCAGTATAAACTGTTGGCACAATGATTCAGAAGAGTGTGGGTCTGGAGTCCATTAGTACTAACAAAAAGCTTTTTTAGATTTGTAAGAACAGAATATGGAATAGCCAAGACTTCAGAATGTATGACCAGCTACATATTCTCAGACTGAGAGAATGCTGGTGTATCTTAACAGCTAAATGTTATCCAAAATTCATATTTTGCTAAAGTGTTAGGATTCCATGAAGAAAACAAACAAGTAGGCTGATTGTATATGAAAAGGGAAGAAAACAATTTCCACAGAGATTTTCAATTCTGCCTTTCCATCAAATAGAATTTTTATGGCTTTGGCATAAACCCTTGAAAAGCTGAGATTTTAATAGAAATGGCGATGTATTCTTAAATATAACACCCCTGAGCTATGCTTGTATTACAGAGGAATTCAATGTCCTTCATAACAACCAAATATTGGAAATATTGATGGAGGTGTTTCATTCAATGCTTAGCTATTTGACAATCTTTCTTTTGAAATGTATTTGTCACAGTTTACACTTGTCAAATACTGAATAATTTTTAAAAATTGCTATAATTATTTTAAGCCTAT
The DNA here is from genome assembly GCA_004027375.1 of Macroglossus sobrinus. Lineage (NCBI taxonomy): Eukaryota > Metazoa > Chordata > Mammalia > Chiroptera > Pteropodidae > Macroglossus > Macroglossus sobrinus. The sequence goes on along the minus strand of PVKZ01002543.1, from coordinate 147,566 downwards.
ATACTTAAAACTACTACTAATGCAAATGTAAGTTTTAAAGTGCATAAATATGGTGAAATATATTTATTACTCATGAACTGTAATTCTTCTTATGCTGTCAGCATGATGTAGTACAAAGAACACTGCAGTCTGAGAAAGAAAACATAGTTATTAGAACTAAATTCAACATTCATTATCTGTAAGACATTGGTAAATCACTTCATCAATTTAGGTCTCAGTATTCTCTCAATAAAATGGGAATAGTAATGACGTTCTTAAATGGTTGTTGTTAAAGTCAAATGAGACATATGTGAGAAGTGATTTTTAAGTGTAGAAAATGTCTTAACAATGTATGTGTATTCTTTAATGTATGTGTATTCTTATTTTAAAGTAAATATTGTATATATATTACATGTAAAACATAGAAACTATAAAAATTATAGAGATCACTAATTATATATATGAAAACCATATATAAATTCTATAAATATTCTTATTTTACTCTGTATGTAATTATTATTTTTTACATATTTAGATTATACCTGACTTTTTTATTAGTATAAACACCTTGTTGGCAAGTATATATGTATACGAGTACATATATATGTGTAAACATATATATGTGTGTCTACACACATGTAATTATTATTTTTTAAATACTTAAAGTGGATTCATTAAGTAATTTTAGTAAAAATATTGTAGGGGTCGATAGCCCTCAATAACCTTGTGCGAACTTTTGATCTCATTAGTAGTAAACCACAAATGTTGGGTGTATATTATTTTTTAAAAAATATTGAATAATTTGATAGTTAAAAAATAGTATTTCTTTTTCAATGAGTATGCATTTGCTTGCTAAGATAAATATTTTAAAGTAATTATTAGGCATTTCATTAATCTGTCTTGGAATTTGTTTGATCTTTTTTATTAATTTGTTTGCATTCTTCATTATTTGCTGAGGCTCAGTTTTCTTATCTGGAACATGGAAGAATAATATTTCATGGATTTTTTATTATGATAATTAAAAAGATAATATAACCTAGAGGTGGAGAAAATTTTTAATAGCCTGTCAAAAGTATCATAGCTAATAAAAGGTAGAGTTGGAAGTTTGATGTTTAAGTTCTACAACCTATGTATGTTCTTTTCAAAACAGCTCCATAAAAATAAAATTATGACAACAGTCACTCGACATGTCAAAAAATAAACTAATACAATTTTTTCATTTTTTCCAGAAATCAATTCAACCAATAAATATGTATTAATCTAGTAATCTAGCTAGGAATTAAGGCTTTATGGGAGTAAACATGTTACTTTAATATCTAAAGTCAATCCTTAAATATTATTCTAAAGATGAATGTGTAAACAAATTGTGATACATCTATACAAAAGAATACTACTCAGCAATAAAAAACAAAAACAAAAACAAAACTATTGAGCCATGTAACAACTTTGATGGATCTCAAGGGCACTGAGCTGAGTGAAAAAAAGCTGATTTCAAAAGGTAAATACCATACAATTTTGCTTCTATAGCATTTGGAAAATCATAAAATGGTAGTGATGAGGAGCAAATCAGTGATGTTCAAGGGTTAAAGTTGTGGGGAAATCGTTGCAATAAGTGTGTAGCAAGAATTTTGCTTGGAATGGGGGAATATTAATGTATCCTGATTATGGTGGTGGTTATAGATTTATACATGAGATAAAATTGGATGGAACTTATTCGTAATGACCACATGCCAAAGATTTAAAACCAAAGTATATAACATAAAACAAGAGGACCAGAGAGGAAATCCACAAAAGCCAACCAAAAGAAAGAAAATGGAAGCACAAGGACAAGAAGAAATGGAAACACTGAGCTATCAGAAAGCAAATGGAAAATGGCTATAAGAAGACCTATATTTCAATAATAACTCTAAATGTAAATGTACTGAACTCACCAATAAAAGGCACAGAGTTGCCAAGTGGATCAAAAACCAAAACACAACCATATGCTACCTCCAGGAGACACATCTCAGTTCAAAAGACAAATGCAGACTCAAAGTGAAAGGGTGGAAAATAATATTTCAAGCAAATGGCATTTAGAGAAAAGTAGGAGTAGCAGTACTAATATTAGACTAAACAGACTTCAAAATCAAAAAGGTAAAGAAAGATACTGAGAAACATTTCATAATGATAAAGGGAATCATGCACCAAGAAGATATAACAATTATTAATATCTATGTTTCCAATCAGGGAGCCCTGAAATATGTAAAGCAATTACTAACAGAACTAAATGGAGAAACAGACCAAAACACCTATCATAGTAGAGGACCTAAATATCTCATTGTTAGATATGGACAGATTATTCAAACAGAAAATCAATAAGAAAATAACATCCTTAAATAATACATTAGATCAACTGAACGTAAATGACATATACAGAGTCTTCCATCCCAAAACAGCTGCTTATACATTCTTCTCTAATGTACATGGAACATTCTCAAGAATTGACCACATACTGAGACACAGAGATAGACTCAGCAAATATAAGAGAGTTGAAATCATACCAACCATATTCTCTGATCATAAAGCTTTGAAACTAGAGATCAACTATAAAAAGAAAGCAGAAAGAACTACATATACATGGAGATTAAAAAACATACTACTGAAGAATAACTGGGTCAGAGAAGAAATAAAGAAAGATCAAGAGATACATAGAAACAAATGATAATGATAGTACAACATATCAAAACTTTTAGGACACTGCAAAAGTGGTCATAAGAGGAAAGTTCATATTATTACAGGTCTACCTCCAAAAACAAGAACAAGCTTAAATAAACAATCTAATGCTGCATCTTAAAAAACTAGAAAAGGAAGAACAAATGAAGCCTAAAGACAACAGAAGGAAAGAAATCATCAAAATTAGAGCAGAAATAAATGAAATTGAAAACAAACAAACAAACAAAAACAATAAAAAAATAAATGCAACAAAGAGCTGGTTCTTTGAGAAGGTTAGTAAAATTGACAAACCCCTGGCTAGACTCACTAAAGAAAAAAAAGAAAGGAAACAAATAAACAAAATCAGGGATGAAAGAGGAGAAATTAGGACTGACATTGCAGAAATACAAAGGATCATACAAGAATACTATGAAAAAGTATATAACATCAAATTTAATAACCTAGAAGAAATGAACCAGTACTTAGAAAAATACAACCTTCCTAGATTGAGTAAAGAAGAACGAGAAAATCTAAATAGACCGATCAGCAGTATGGAAATTGAAACAATTATCAAAAACCTACCAAAAAGTAAAAATCCAAGACTAGATGGCTTCATCAGTGAACTCTACCAAGCATTCAAAGAAAATTTAATACTTATTCTCCTCAAACTCTTCCAAAAAATCAAAACGGAGGCAATACTTTCCAACTCATTTTATGAAGCCAATATTACCTTGATACAAAAGCCTGGTAAGGATAACACAAAACAAGAAAACTGCAGATCAATATCTCTTATGAACACAGATGCAAAAATTCTAAATAATATACTAGCAAACTGAATACAGCAATTATATTAAAAAGATTATACACCACAAGCGAGTGGGCTTCATCCCAGGGGCACAGGGATGGTTCAACATATGCAAATTAATTAATGCAATATACCACATAAACAAATTAAAAAATAAGAATCGTATGATCATATCAATAGATGCAAAAAAGCTTTCAACAAGATACATCCACTTATGATCAAAACACTTAATAAAATTGGTATAGACAGAAAGTACCTTGACATAACAAAGACCATACATGACAAGCCCTCAGCTAACATTATACTTAATGGTGAAAAACTAAAAACCTTCCTTGTAGGATAAGAAACAAGGCAAGGCTGTCCACTATCACCACTGTTATTCAATATAACATTGGAAGTCCTAGTGCAATCAGGCAAGAGAAAGATATAAAAGGTATCCAAGTGGGAAAAGAAGAAGTGCAACTGTCACTATTTGCAGATGCCATGATTCTCTATATAGAAAACCCTAAAGACTACACAAGAACACTACTAGAAACAAGAAGCAAATACAGCAAAGACTCTGGATACAAAATCAATGTTCAGAAATCCACAGCGTTCCTATATTCTAATAATGAAGTGTCAGAAAAAGAAGTGGAAAAAATAATTTCTTTTGCAATTGCATCAACAAAAAAAATTAAATACCTAGGAATAAATCTAATGAAACATGTGAAGGACCTATATAATGAAAGCTATAAGACACTATTAAAAGAAATGGAAGAAGATACAAAGAAATGGGAAGATATTCTGTGTTCTTGGATTGGAAGAATAAACGTAATTAAAATGACCATATTATCTAAAGCATTATACAGATTGAATGCAATCCCCTTCAAAATCCCATCAGCACTTTTTAAGGAAATGCAACAAAAAATCATCAGATTTGTATGGAAGCACAAAAATCCCTGAATTGCCAACACCATCCTGAGAAAAAAGAACAAGGCTAGAGGCATCACTCTGCCTGACTTCAAATTATACTACAAAGTGACAGTAATCAAAACAACATGGTATTGCTAGAAAAATAGATACATGGATAAGTGAAACAGAATCAAGAGTTCAGAAATAAACTCATATTTATATGGTCAAATAATTTTCAGCAAAAAAGCCAAAAACACAGAGGAGAAAGGAAAGCCCCTTCAATAAGTGGTTCTGGGAAAACTAGACTGTTGTACTGTGGTCTATCACCACACACTAAAATTAACTCAAAATGGATTAAAGACCTGCATATAAGACCTGAAATAATAAAATGCATAGAAGAAAACATAGGAACTAAACTCAAGAACCTGGAGCTTAAAGAAGATTTTATGAATTTGACCTCAAAGGCAAAGGAAGTGAAAGCAAAAATAAATGAATGGGACTACATCAAACTAAAAAGCTTCTGCTCAGCAAAAGAACTCATCAACAAGGTAAAGAAACAACCATCCAAATGGGAACATATATTTGCAAGGCACGCCTCCGATAAGGGCCTAATATCCAAAATATACAAAGAACTCATACAAACAATCTAATCAAAAAATGGATAGAGGACCTGAATAGACACTTCTCCCTAGACGACATACGAATGGCCAACAAATATATGAAAAGATGCTCAACATCACTAGCTGTTAGGGAAATGCAAATCAAAACTACAATGAGATACCATCTCACACCTGTTAGAATGGCATAATCAACAAGACAAGTAATAACAAATGTTGGAGAGGATGTGGAGAAATAAGAACCCTCATACACTGCTGGTGGGACTGCAGATTGGTATGGCCACTATGAAAAGGGGTATGTAGATTCCTCAAAAAACTAAGACTTGATCTATCATATGATTCAGCAATCCCTCTACTGGGTATTTATCCCAAAGACTTGAAAATTCATGTTCGAAAAGATATTTGCACACGAATGTTCATAGCAGCATTATTCACAGTGGCCAGGACATGGAAGTAACCAAAGTGTCCTAAAATAGATGATTGGCTAAGGAAGCTGTGGTACATATATACAATGGAATATTACTCAGCTATAAGAAGAGATGAAATACTGCCATTTGCAACAACATGAATGAACTTTAAAATAATCATACTAAGTGAAATAAGCCAGACAGAAAAGGTTGAAAATCACATGATATCACATATGTGGGATAAAAACCTAAAAGCAACAAATGAACAGGACAAACAAACAGAGATTCATGGACAAGGACAATGAACTAGTGGTTACTAGAAGGAAGGGGAGAGGAGAGAGGGGAGAAATAAAAAAATAAAATGTTAAAAAAAAATTTTGTATGGAACTATACACACACAAAGAATGACTATAAAACTTAGAGAAATCTAAAGTCTGTAGTTTAGTTAATAGTTTAATGCCAGAGTCAATTTTCTTTTTTTTTTTAAATTATGGTATAATTGATACATAATGGTTATATTAGTTTCAGATGTATAACATAATAATTTAATTTTTGTATATATTGTGAAATGATCACCACAATAAGTCTAGTAAACATAGGTCACCATATGTAGTTCCAAATTTTTTTTCTTGTGATGAGAACTTTTAAGATATACTCTCTTAGCAACTTTCAAATATGAAATAAAGTGTTATTAACTATAGTCATCATGCTATTTATTTTATAAATAGAAGTTTGTACCTTTGACCTTCTTCACCCATTTCATCCCCATCCTCTACCTCTAACAGCTACAATTCAATTGATCTCTTTATCTATGAGTTTTGTTTTTTTTTTGGCTTGTCTGTTTTGTTGTATTGTTCAGATTCTACATGTATGCAATATGATATGTAGTTTATCTTTTTGTGTGACTCATTTCACCTAACATAATGGCCTCCAAGTCCATCTGTTTTGTTGCAAATGACAAAATTCCATTCTTTTTTATGGCTGAATAATATTATGTGTGTGTGTGTGTGTGTGTGTGTGTGTGTGTGTATGTGTGTGTGTGTGTGTGTGCAGGTACACATGCATATCACATATGGGGCAGTAAGATAGATAAAGGTGAAATTCCTTTATGAAATAAACTCTAGAATGTTGCCATCGAATTATATGTTAACCAATTTACTTTGCGTGTCTAAAAGCTTAGTGTTATTACGCTGACAAGTTCAAATTAAAAATTCAGAGTGTCTTGAAGATAAATGCTATTAATGCTAGTAATTGAAATGTACATGGGCATTTAGATTGCTTCCATATCTTGCTATTGTAAATTGTGCTGCTGTAAACATAGGGGTGCCTAGATCTTTATAAATTATTGTTTTGGTTTTCTTTGCATAAAAGCCCATCAACAGATGATTGGATAAAGAAGTTATGGTTGATATATACAATGGAATATTACTCAGCCATTAAAAAAATAAAATCCTATCATTTGTAATGATATAGATGGATGTAGAGATTATTATGTTGTGTGAAATATGTCAGAGAAAGATAAATACCATACAAGTTCATTTACATGTGGGATTGGAGGAACAAAAAGAACACTAATCAAAAACAGACTCACAAGTATAGAGGACACCTGGGGATGGCAGAGGGGGTTTGGGGGAGTCTGGGAGAATAGGGTCAAGGGTTAAAAAAGTATAAATTAGTAGTTGATAGATGGTCACAGGGATGGGGAGCATGGCATAGGGAACGCAGTTAGCACTAATGTAATGGCTGGGTGGAGAATCAGAGGAGAGAAAGAGTGATTAGGGGGGTCATTTTATAAATGGTATAAATGTCTAACAAATGTACTGTCTACTTGAAACTAATAAAATAAGAAAACAATGTATATGCATTTTATTTTTAGGTAATTTAGAAGCCAAATGTAATCAAGATTAGAATAACATTGTTCTTTTTTATATTTGATTATTTTTGTACATTGTAACTTCTGAAATTAGATTTTTATACCATTATATGTATATCCTTTGCAAAAAAAAATGCTACTTTATATCATCACCTTAACATTTTTAGTAATTTTAGAAAGAAATTGGTATATATTTGAAAATTTTAATTTTAAAACCAGATTGTAATTAAAAAAACATATACATATAAATTTTTACTTTTTGAAAAAAACTGTTCTTAGGTCAACATTATTTTCACCTGAGTCAGAGAAACCTCTAATCATTGAGATTTCATTAATTTCAGGAGAAAAGTTTTATGGGAAATAGTATTTAACTTTTGTGAGTTATGACCTTGCAATATCTAAGGTGACTTTATGTAGTCAGGACATTTCAATTAATAGCTTGAATTGAAAGATGTGTACACCAGAATGAATTTCTCAGTAGCATATATTAATCTAAAAATGTTTGAGAGTTAAAATTGATTCTTTTTCCAGGAATATTATATAAGAATCTGCATTTACAAAAATTCATCATTTATTTTAATGTAATTTTATAAAAAGTAATTTAAAAATATATTTAGTTTCTTGAATAGTCTATGAAAGATACACCATTTCTTATTTGTGTTAAAAAATATATTTAAAGAACACAACCATTTGGACAGCAATGATTAAATAGTTAAAAATCAAGCTCATTAATTTACAGTACCAGATTTTGTGACAATCTGTGAAGACAGGATATACTGTTTAATAATGATAAGGTACCTAGTTTGCTAACTGCAGTCCCAATATATGAGCAATGTTTAATATTGAAAAATAAAACTAAAACTCACAGAAGATTACTACAGGAAATCATGCTAATTATTTGCTCATTCTTAGCAAAGCAATGATTGTCAGTCTGATAGTGAGTTGTTTTAATTGGTTAAAGTAGATTTCTTGTCACAGACTGTGTTTCTAATTCCGAAAACTGGTCTCTCAAAATATGCATTATTAGTGCAAAGATACTGAGGCTGAGTTGGGTGGATAAACTTAATCAATATTAAACCCATTGTTCACTATTATTAATATTGTTAAAATAAGTGTCTCAAATTTTTTTCTATTTGATGATACATATTAGTTATTTTTCTGGATGGAAAATGACATTAATTTTTAACGGTATGATAATATTATTTGAAAACAATGCAACTAAAATACATAAATATAAATACATTTTAGCACATAAGATAGATTTCATTAAACTAAGCATGGGATAAAGTCTTCCTTACCAGCTTTCTTATTCCAAAATTAAAAAAAAAATACCTAAAGACTTAATGCATTTGGTTGCCTTATGAATTGAACATCGAAGCAACTCAGGATCAACATGTCTCACTGCCAATTTATATTTAATCTGTTTCAGTGATTACTTTCATCTTTTTAGAAAAATAGGATTATAAAAATTTTAAATTGCTTGTGCTTTATGTAAAATATTAATAATCCTACTTATAACCTATGTACTTTTGAGAGATATTAAGAGGAGGATTGATGAATTGTTTTCAAGAAGTTCCAAGCTTCTTAAAACAAAAGCTTTTGCAAGTACATTTTTGGTAACATAAAAAAAGTTAAGCATCAATTGTAGCACAAAAATGTGTTGTTCAAGTGCTATAATATTAAATTTTAAATACTAAATACTAAATTATAAATTATAAATACTAATATTAAAATCTAAATCTGATTTGAGATTTTTGTCTATCTCTTTTCCCATAAGAATTTTATATTATTTAATAAATATTTTTAGTCACTGCGCTCTGATAAACTCTAAGCTCATCTCCACTTATAGGCAAATTTATGGTGCAATTTATTTTTATTCTTGGATATAACAATAAATAAATATGGCCAAAAGGGCTTAAGTAATAAAAGAAATTTTATGACTTATGTAAATGGAAGACAATGTAGCATTGTCCTCAGATAAAATTTGGTTTTGAGACTCAATGATATTCCCAAATCTTTTTATCTTGACTTTTCACTTTGCCTTAATGCTTTTGGCATCATCCTAAGACTTCCTCCATTCATCATGCAAAGATGGCTTATAGCAAATCACAGGACTACATGCTTCCTTCTTTGTATTTTAGCCTCAGAAATTCTTGAAACACTCGAGAATCAATGTGATGAGATTATCATGGGGCAAGTAATTATCCTCAAATCAGTCACTATAATGAATAGTTATGTACTGATTTCCTTATTGTAGGTCACATGTGTCACCCTGGCACCAGGAGATAGTTGGCTTGTTTGAAACAACATATATCCCAAAATGGAAATCAGGGTCTGTTGTGAAGATTGAGTTCAACCTTTGAAGTGGAAAAGTATATCTATCCATATCTCTATTCATATCTCTATCTCTATCTCTATCTCTATCTCTATCTCTATCTCTATCTCTATCTCTATCTCTAATCATATCTATCTATATCTATATCTATATCATCTATATCTATATCTATATCTATCTATATCATCTATATCATCTGTATCATCTATATCATCTGTATCATCTATATCATCTATATCTATATATCTATATCTATATCATCATCTATATCATCTATATCTATATCTATCTATATCTATATCTATATCTATATCTATATCTATATCTATATCATCATCTATATCATCTATATCTATATCTATATCTATATCTAATCTATATCTATATATATCTATATATCTAATCTATATATATCTAATCTATATCATCTGTATCTATATCATCTCTCTATATCTATATCTATATCTATCTATATTTATATTTATATCTATATCTATCTATATCTAATCTATATCTTTATCATCTATATCTATCTCTTGCCTATGAGTATCAAATTAATTTATATTTTTATAGTTTCCCTCAAAATTGCATTTAAATAATGGCAAGCCTGGTTTTACTACTAAAAATAGATTTGTCAATGAATTCACCTTCTAGAGAATATCTAAAAATTTCCAGAGTGTACTTACATATTCTAGAGAGCAATTCTGGTTTTCATTTTCAAACTACCTCCACATCTGGTTCTGACTTGTTGATTCTTGCTCTGCCCATCTGTTGGACATTACTGCTTTGCTTGTTCTCAGGTCTATGGGATTCAGTAGTCTATCTGTAATGCTTTTTACTCAGCTATTCATAAGACTCCTGATCATTTTGGATCCCTTTTCAACAGTCCCCATCATGCAGTAACTTATTATATATTAACTTATTTTATTATTTTGATATTACCGATCAGTATCTAAAATTCTTTTTATTATTTATTAATTTTTAAATTGCTAATTCTCAATTTTACTTATCTTTTTATATTGAAATGCTAGCTTTGTGAGAGATACTGTCTCATTTACAAAAACTGTTTTTCTCACCAATCTATTTGCAGACTGAACATATGAGTATATTGTTTCTGAATGTGTTTTCTTTTCTCTCCTGTCTTTTATCTCATGCATGGGTATAAACTTTCCCTTAATCTCCCACTGACAATGTTGAAAATTAAAATACAACAGAAGAAAAACCTTGGATGTATTATATTTCCAGAACTAGATATGTCAGCTTCAAGATACCACCTAAATTAGACTTTCTGTTAGGACATTCCTAGCAAGATGGCACCTAGTTAACCTTAGTCTGTATCTGTGTGGTAGTGGCCAATTTTTCTTCCTTTTAATTCCTCTGCTTTCTACACACTTAAAGGAGTGTTCTTGGCTACGATCATCCTACTACCCAGAGCAGGACAGACAATGTCTTTCTTTTCGTCTAATCTAAGATTTGCCAAGTTCATTGTTAGTCCCCAATTTAACCTCTTTCTAGATTGGTTGTCATTTCTACTTCCTTTAAGAAAGATTTTATTTGCAACCACAGAGATGTGATCTGGCCCAATGCCTTCAATAGAACAATTGTCTTGGAATACAATAGTCCTGCATCAGCCCCTCTCTTGACAAACAAATTATTTGTCTTGAACAATAATAATATGGGACATCACTATTTTATTGGAATAGTCTGATATTTAGCCAAGCCCAATTTATTTCCAATGTACAGTTTAACGTCAAGTTCAAGTTAATTGCACTTTCTTATCTTTTTTTTTAAAGTTCTTTGAGGTCTCTATTGCTCATGTTTTGTGGCCATTATTTTTATAAAAATTTTTCCCAAGGGCTTGCTGTAATTTTCAAAACAGCACATTCTAAATCCATGCATGGAAAAAAATTCCTCTAAGGAAAACACAATCTGCTGATATACAATTCTGCTTACAACATAGCCAACCTCTTCACATTATCTTACAGGGCAATTGGATCCCTTGGAGTCACATCTTTTTTACACCTTCAAAATTAAAAAGCACATTTTCAAGGCATAATTTTTTTGGAACACTAAACCAGCCTTCCTGGAAGAAGAATGTAAGTCTTTAACAATTAGAAAGCAGAAAATATCCTGACTGTTTTAAAAGGACAGTATCATTTAGTTTAGTTTTTTAATTGTTTGCTCCTCTACCCTCTCAATTAAACTTATGCCAGCTTTAGATCTCAAAGATGTTAGCATGAAGTTTACATCTAAACTTTAGTCAAAGTTTCTGGTATGCCCATCCTCTACAGACATTTCTACCTATAGAAGATGTATTTAAGCCCTTACTAAGCCTTTCTAGAGATCACACTGTCTTTTCCATCTCTTGAAGTGTTCTTATGTTGTAATCAGCTAATTATACTACCTGGGAAGGGAGTATGGGAAGAACAAAGTGAGCTTCCCAAGTAGAATATCGGTCCAAGCAAAACTGTTTAATAAAAGTTTTTACAAAAATCCAGTATCAGGTTTACTATTTTTTAACAAGAGAAACTGGTTCAGAATTTTAGCTCTAGTTACCTTCTTCCAAATGTATAAATTCATGACATTTGGAAGAGTAACATTAGAATTATAGTTTTCTCATGTCAGGAAGAAAGAGTATTTCATGCATATCAAAGGATTTTGGAAACTGGTTGAATTTATGCAAATAATCAAGAATTGCTGCTTGTATTTCTTGATAAACCTCAGTTTCTCCAGAAGGAATTCAAATGTTTCTCCACATGTAAATTATGAGGACAGCTCTCTTTCTGGGAATATAGAGTTGTTAATACTGAACCTGATATAATTTGGAAGATAAACATAGGAACAGATTTAAGAATGTTATTTTCTTAGGCTTTTAATGATAAAACCCAAATATTTGAACTTCAAGTTTGCTAACCTTTAAGGCCAAAGGTCTTGAGAGAGAAGAGCCCATGTTAATGGCTTAATGGAAAGTAGTAGAGACATTTGACAAAGGGAATTCATTTTAGCAGCACTTTAACGAAGTGAGAATTTGGCAAAAGAAACTGAGAGGCTGATAAGTCAAAGGTTGAGGTAGTAATGGACTGGATGTCTCTTGAATTATTGGGACTTGTTTGAATGATTTAGTAAAAGATATACTTAAGGCCATTATAGATAGAGCACTCAAAGGTGTCATTATCTCAATCCTCTCAGTTCTACTATTCCAATATTTCTTGAAATTGTACTTCTCTCACTTCTTATTGCCTTTGCAATAAGATGATTTTATATACTATTATAGTATTAGCTTCTGAATTAGCATCCTACATATCAGTGTTCTTTGCTATGTTCCAATTTTACACAGAATTATTTTTCTAAAACACCAATGCTTAAAATTATATATGGCTGATGAGGACATAAATTGCTTCTATCTTAATGGACCAAATTATGTAGCAATATCAATCAGTATTAAAAATTCACATAACACTTTCAAGTAATTTCACTTTTAAGAATTTATCTTATAGCTATATTCACTCATGATGAATGCATAAAAATGTGCATTATAGTACAGTAGACATAGAAAAGATTTGGGAAAAGCTAAATATTAGTACAGGACTAGTTAAATCAAATATAATATATCAATACCATGAAATTTATGTAGTCATCAAGATGAATGAAACATTTCTGTATGCATAAAAGTGCACTGTCTGTTAGACTTATTTATTTGGGGGGAAACTAAATAAGGTATAGAAGAGTGTACAGAGAAAGCGTGTATAGCAAGTGTGGAAAGATAAACAAAAAAGTATTCACAGCAATTGCTTCCAAGGAGAAATCTAGGAAGACATTTAACACCACAAATTAGTTTTTCCATTAAAAAAATTTATATAACTAAAATTATCCATTTTTTTAGGGGGGAACATATTTCATTTAACATAAGTTGGTAAGGTTTATCCATTTAGTTACATGTAGCAGTGGTTTATTAATTTTCATTAATGATTAACATTTTATTTTACAATATGGTACAATTTATTTATTTACTTTATTATTAACAGATATTTGAGAAATTTCATGTTTGAAGCTACATGAATAGTGCTATCATGAACATATCAGTAATGTCCTTTGGTACACATATGTAAGTAAGCATTTCTATTGGAGATAAATATGTGAATTGCTGGTTTATAAAATAGGTATGTATTCTGCTTTATTATATATTGACAATTTTTTCAGTGTTATTAATTTACCTTGTATTAATAGACTGTGAAGATTATAACTACTTCTAATCCACATCAACAATTGGTACTGACAGTCTTTTAGTTAGTAGTCATTTTGGGGTGTGTGTGTGTGTGACAGAAAGAGAATTTAAAAAATGAAAAATGAGTACATGCTGCAAGATGGATAGATTTTGAAAACATTAGCTTTTGTTTATATGGTTCTATATGATAAAATTGTATGATTTCATATGAAATATCCAGAATACCAAGTCTATCGAGACAGAAGGAAGGGTATGTATATGTTTTTTTTTTTTGGAGCAGTGGAGGTGGTAGAAATTGAGGATTGAGAAAGAATGTCAAAAGATTAATATTAGTTAGTACAATTTTGGGGGGGAACTAATGAAAATGTTCTGAAATTAAGAAGTGCTAAGGATTGCACAACTACACTAAAAAAAAAACTGCTTTAGTGTACTCTTTCTTCTTTTTTTAAAAATAGCACTGCATGCTATTTATTATACATCTGTTCCCTCGATCAAATGTGTGTACCTGAAGAACAGGGGCTATATCTTTTTTTTTTTTTTTTAGTGTACACTTTCAATGAGTCGATTTTTTAGTGGGAAATATCTTAATGAATAAAAGAGTTAAAAAGATGAAGAAAAAATAATGGATATAATGACAAAATTACAATTATAAAAATATTAATTTTGTTAAAGAAATTCAGACAAGTATTTTCTCTCAAAATATTTGTATTAATTGCTCTTCTGACCTCTTTTGATAATATTTTCTGTAATCTATGAGTGTGAACACGTCTCCATTTGACATAATAAATTAGCTATCAATTTAATGAAACAGATAACTAGAAAGAGTATTTTGCTTTAAACAAAAAACCTCTGACTATTATTTTTTGAAAATTAAAAAAATTAATATTAGTGGGTTAAAAATTTGCTCAAATTACAGTTTGAAAAAAATGTAGTATGATTTGCTTTAACTCTGAGAAAATGTTGAAAAAAATTATTTTGACTTAGTTTTTAGAAGACTAGTATATAAGGAGTAATAAAACAGAGGTCATAAAAAGTGAGCATGTTATATTTATTGGGAGTGATAGAAATATTATTTATAAGATAACTATTCAAGAACTTACACATTCATGAAGTGTAATGTGTTGATGATTCCATAAATAAGAAAAATATTCTTCTTTCTTTCTTTCTTTCTTTCTTTCTTTCTTTCTTTCTTTCTTTCTTTCTTTCTTTCTTCTCCTTTTTATTTTTTATTATGGTTACATTGGTTAACAAAATCCAGTAAATTTCAGGTGTATAATTCAATAGAAAGGCATATATATATTGCTTTGTGTGTTCACCATTCATACCTAGATGGCTTTCTGTTACCACAGTTGACCTCTTTTATCCTTTTCATTTTTAATTTTCTCTATCTCAAAATTTTATCATCCATGTGAATATAGTTTTAAAAAATAATTATTGACATCATTGGGATGACTATAAGAAAAAGCATGTTTTTTTTCTCAAAAATTACGTAAGAGGAGTTTGATATATATTTTTTAGATTCCACAAGTAAATGATACCTTGCAGTATTTTTGCCTTTCTTTGTCTAGCTACTTCACTTAGCATAATAATCTCAAGGTCCATTCATGTCGCAAATGGCAGAATTTTATTTTCTTAATTGTAACTAATTTTTCATTGTGCATTGTATAATAGAAATTTGCTAAGAGTATAGAGTTTAATTAAATGTTCTCACTAAAGTAAATTAATTAATAAATAAATAAAAATATGTGAGATGATGGACCTATTAATTAACTAAATGAGAGACATACTTTTTTTTATACTCCTGGGCCATAAGTTTTTGTTTCTTCAGTTTCTTCTGGGGAATCTTCTGCACAACAGCCTCTCTGGTTTAGGAACCCTCTGCTCTTTTTCAGTAAGCATCTTTTCTCCATACAAGGAGAGCTCATGTATGGGTCAATCTGACCATGAGCTCTGTAAGTTCTGCATGGCATCTTGGAAGCTTTGTTCATCTGGATGACCAGAGAATCTACATCTGAACCCTTAAGTTCAGCATTACTCTCTTCATTTTTAAGTATGTGCAGCAAAAATTCAGTGCTCTTTTTTGGGCTGCCGACCCTTGTTTGGCCTGGGCACACCTATCAACTCCACCATTGTAAGGACAGAACTGCACACATTGCTTCTGTATAGTGACATCCCTCAGACACTTGGTGCCTTTTCAGATATGCATACCCTTGATGGCCTTGTGAGCAGTCTCATGAGTGTTCTTAAAGTGAAGATAAAGATTTGAACCTCTCAATTTGCATGATTTTGTGGGGTTTTCTGAGTCAAGTGAATAGCGAACCATTTTCAGAGGTCACCGTAGGCTGCTTAGGGGAAGAACAAGACAAATACTTTCATAATGTATATGTATATCGAATCATCATAATGTACCGTTGAAATATCTTATAATTTTATTTGCCAAATATACCTTTATCACTGAAAAAAATTATGTATTGATTCCTTAGTCTTATATCTCTACATTCTACTTTTTAGGTATAGTATTTTTCTCAGTAAGCCTATGTATTTTTCTGACATTCTACTTCTCTGTACCATCCCCTTAGTTTCCATGACCTTCACCAATGCCACCAACTGACATGTACACAAAATTATAACTTATGTTTTACTCCTCATTAGAATACAAACAAATGCTCAGAAACAGGATAAATCATATAAAAAAACAAGTGAAAATAAAAAAAATGGTTCAAAATGTAACATAGAAAAAAAATAAGAGAAAAGAAATGAAGGAAATAAGGTGAATGTGATATGTTTTTAAGAAATTATTATGAGATAATGAGCTATTTGAAATGTTTGGTTTTCTGATAAAATCAAGGAAGAAAAATGAGTTATAATATTTTCATAAGGTGACTCTTACTTAAGTAAGAATTAGATTAGTGAGTGATGAAAAGAAGAGGCAAATAAATATTGGGCATATTAGAGAGGAAAAAAAATCTCTAACTGATTAAACAAAGGATATGAGAGTGGTGAAGGTTTTAAAGGTTATGATGTCATGTCACATTTCAAGTCCTCTGGTCTCCTTTAATTTTAATATGAACATAATGTACTAGTTTTTGACAAATATGACATGGTTAAAAATCACAAATACATTTAACACCATTGATAAATATAAATTATTATCAAAATATTTATGTTAGTACAAAAAACACATTTATTTATAAAGCTCTCTGATCTACTTTTAACTCTTTCAGAAATTTAGTCAAAAATCTGTTTCATCCCTAGTGGTGTCAAATCCTATAGCTTTGTAACCTAATTTCCTATCTAAATATTTCTTATTCTCATCTGCAAGTATTTTAAAGAATGTGATATTGTTACAAAATATTGATAATTATACCAAAAGAAATTATCAACACATTACTCATAAGCTAACAATTGGTCAACAAAAATTTATGTGATTTGTTTTAAAAAATATTTAAAGTATTTAAATCTAAGAGATTTTGTAATTTCCAGAAATTTTTTGAAATGACAGTAAATAATTCAAGCAAACTAAAATCTATTTGTTAAATTCACAATATCCTAATACCTTAGTTGTTGACATAATGGATGCATTTTTTTTTGCAATTGACATTTTTTAGTGTCAAAGTACAAAAGCAACTGGAGCAAGAAGTATAATGTAGAAGAATATTGGTAAATTTCTTTAATTTTAATCTCAAACATTTATATGAAAATGTATGAATGTAGTTTGAATAGTTGTTATGGCATGCATTACAGTTCTTGGTCAAAAGGCCTATCTTGTTCACTTTTCCCTTGTCTTCTACTGTGTTAAATTGCTAAAAATTAAATTTTCCATCCATTTTTGTAGCTTGGGGTTGCCACACAATATCTGTACAGAATTCACTAGCATAATGATGAGTAAATACCACAAAACAAAGAGTGGGTGGAAAGAAAAAGAATCCATATACTCCCTGGCATATCAAGCTTCTTCACTAGAAGTAGGCTGTCTCCTTTCAAAATTTTATGTTATGTGAATCAAATTCTAGTTTTTCAAGTTGCTATTTGTCATCTTTTTGATTATTTGAAACAGGCGCACTACAGATGATAAAAGCATTATGTATTTTTTAGTAATGTATATTGATTTAAATATTTTAAGATATGCACTTTTCTTTCCTTTCCCCTTTTGCCAAATTAGTATTTTAAATATATTTATCTATTTTTCATGCTTTATACTCCCATTTTTAAAAGAAAATAGAACTTTTCCATGAATAATTTTATTTTTATGTGTTAGTTTCCAACTAGTCTATCCTACGAAGATGGATGATATGATAAATTTGGTAGTGAAGGGAAAATACATATATATTATAACAAAAAGCTCAAAAAAAAGTCTCTGATGAACATAATTTTTTTCTTACATATATATCCATCAACATGTTTTGACAAATATTTTCTAATTTTATACTCATTTGATGAGAACTTGTAATGTGTCCGATGCTGTGCTACATCCTGGGAATACAGGTAGAGCAGAGACTCTACCCTCAAGGTGCTTATAGTTTATTTACCTGGGGACACACCTTTACACTCTGCAAAGAAAAATGCTGTGAAAGAAAGGATCAGGGCATTTAGAAAGGATTTAATATTTGTGTCCTTATAAGTCCTCCTGATTAAGCATTAAATGGTGGTTGTAATCCAAACCAATTCTTCCCTCTCAACCCGGCTGTGTCCAATCAAAGGAAGATATGCCTGCTTCTCATTGTATAAGGTACTATCAACTTGCCAAGCCATGTGACTGCCTGCTTCTTTCTAGAAGGTATGCCTTTCCTTGAATCATAAGAAAGACCAAAAATAGCAGTAGGGTCAGATGGTATATAAAAGGAACCTCTATCTTTTCTGTAGGGTCGAGGAAACTTACCTCAAATAATGGCTACGAATCTTATCTTTGTACATAGTAACAGTTCCCTCCCTGTTCAACACAATAAAGAGCTTTCTTGAATAAGATAAATGCATATGTAGAAATTCAATGAAATGTGCACAAGCAAGTTGAATTTTGGAAACTTGGTACAAGAAATAGAAAATAGAATCTTGAAAAAGTTGTGTGTGTGTGTGTGCGCGCGCGAAGAAAATTAGATCTTAAAGGCCTATATCTCATAGCAAGAATGTTATAAGTATATATTTTTTACTGAAACAGTTTCTATCCATAAGAGGACAAATCACCATACTGTAAGTTAGAGATTTACTTGTATCAGGATGACATTACATATTTTAACTTACTGAAATAACCTCAAAGACCAAGAAAACAATAGTAATGCAGAGAAGAAACAATCTTAATTCTCAAAATGAAACAAATTTGTCATTTTGATATCAAAAAATAAAATGGGTCATAATTTAGATAAACTTCAGAACTCAGAGAATCAATATTTTTTTTCAGATTTACCATGAATAAACACATTTATCCATGGGCAAATCTATTTGATGTACAATATAATCCAATGGATTTTAATGTAAGAACATATAAAGTTTACTGATATAATTAAAATTTTCACATTGTAATGCATCTTTAAGAAACTACCTCTTGTTGAGTTTTGTTATAGCATCAAAGAATAATCACAATTATCTGAAAGGCTATTAAAATACTCTCATTTCCAAATACACATTTGTGTAAGACTGTATTTTCTTGAGATACATGAATCAATACAACATTCAGCAATAGATTGAAAGTGAAAGCATGTGAAAATCAGGTATTTTTCTATTGTCAGATGTAAAAAGACTTTTGCCAAAATGTAAAACATGTCCCTATTTTTATTAACTTTCTTATCTTGGAAAATAGTTATTTTCATCAAATGTTGGTATATAATAAAATTATTGTCATTACTTTTAAATGAATAACTAAACAAATATTTTAAAACTTTCTCATATTTAACTACCTATTCAGTGGTATTGATAGATATATTAACATGAAAGTCTTCAGATTTCTCAATAATTTATTTTAACAGCTTTAAGGAGATATTACTGGTTACAATTAACTATACATACTTGTAGAGTACAATTTGATAAATTTGTTATAAGAATGCACTTTCTGAATTCATCACCAGAATCAAGAAAATAAATATACTCATCATTATAAAAGATTCCCCATATCTCTTTGTATCCCTATCCAAGTGTGCTTCCTGTCCATCTAGATTAGTTCTTCTCTGAGTCTCAGACAGGGATTATCTTTTTAGCTGTCTGCATCAGAGGTGTTATAACCATCAGATGATAACTGGAAACCAAATTAAGCTCACTAATTATAGTTATCAAATGTTCAGATGGCATATGCATGCATAGAGTAGAGGATTAAGGTATCACAGAATTGATGTTTAAGGAAGGTAAATTAACTTTGGAATATAGAGATTATCTTGTCCATTTTGCTTTATTTCAATTCTACAAATAAAACTAAACCATTTCCAAGTTCTAAGATTTAATGATTTTAACATTTCAAATCATTGTTATAAAACCAACAAGAAAATCAAATCAATATTATAAAATTTAAAAGAAAGAAATGTTGATATTTGCCTAATTAGGATAAAACAATTCTGTGAGTAGATCCTGGGAAAAACTGATATGATAGCACCTTTGAATAGAAACTTACAGTGTTTGTGTTGGTTATGACAAGCTCAGCATGAGTCAACACTCTGATCATGCCACTGAAAATATTATCATGACAGGATATTAAATTGCTTAATCAAATACTCATTTCCAGATTAAAAAAGTTATTCATTTCATCTACTATGCAGTTCAAACATGGAATAATTTCTCCTATACTGTACAGCTAATGTAAAAAAGTATTGGCAAATTAGCATGTGTTCAGAACAGTGAGGTGTCTGAAAACTGACAGATGAGGAAAGATGAAACGGGTATTTTAGTTTGAAGATAAAAGACAAGAGAGTCACCATATATGCTTTTAAATATTTGAGTAGTTATTCTGTTTGAGAAAAAATAGATTCTATATATTCTATATATCTTTCAGACATCATTGGTGTATTTTATTAAAATTTTAGTGAAGCAGTTGCTACTTCTTAAAAAGATCTTTGGAATAATACATGATTTGAAACAGTAGAATAGGCAGACAGATCGCATAGTGAAATCACCTTTGCTCAAAAATTTGAGTAGCAGCTAATTTATTGCCTATAGTATATGTTTGATTAGTACATCTGTTTAACAGTGGAATAGCCATGATTTTGAGAGGTAATTTAGAAAAAAATATCAAAACACAATTAATAAAATTAGTTATCTACTGAAATTATGTGAATAACTATTCATTATTATATGAAGAAATATGGGGACTTGCAATCTTAAAGCAGGATTGGAATTTGATTCTTACTGAAAAGTCTAAACAATTCTGAGATCTCTGCTCAATATAGGCTCCATAAAGGATGCTGCCTAACTTACTTCATTGAAACATTTTTAGGAAGCATTGAATCTAAAGACAGATAAATAACTTTAGATCAGAGTTAGCAATGAATGAATCCTTTGAGGAAGATGCAGACATGGAAAGAAGGAAATAATACACACATCAAAAAAGAGGTAATAAGAAAAACTGAGTCATAAGAATGACTAAGAAAATAGAGGTACAGGCCAGATATATAAGAATATAAAGAAAGGTTGGTCACTTGATCATCTATTAGATCACCACAGCTGATGTTAGACATGATGTTTTAAAATGGTTTGAAATTTTATTTTACACAAACAGCTGTGCAGCTGTTAAAACAATTTTCTTTGCTCTTTACCCTCCAGAGTAACTTGATACTAAATCCTGAGGAGACCTGAGGCTGTCTCTACTACTTCAATCAAAAGAATCCCAATTAATACATACCTTTATGTACAAATGTTTAATTTGAGATAGATGGAATGTGATTAGCATGAGATCTTAAAAAAGAAGATGGAAGAGACAGGTTCTAATGAATGCACTAAATTAACTCATTCTGAACATTCTCTAATCCCATTGCTCCTCGCTCAACATTGGGCTGTTACTTTTATGCACACCAAATTTAACCACCGTCTTACATAGAGAAAATATGCTGACCAGTCAGTATAAATATGGCCTAGCTTCTACCAGATAATGTCAATCCGAGTCCTAGTAAAACCGCGTTCTCATTTTGTCCCTTAAGTTTGATGATTGGGGTTTCTTATTATTGTGAATGCCTGGTTTCCCTTACTGTCTCCTATTTGTTTGTTTTTTTCAGTAATTCATCATTTGTTCTAGCCAATTCCTTGCATTTCAATCCCTTTGGTTTATATATTCAGTGTGATTTTATTTTTTCCTCTTTGTTTCCTTACACTGGCTCAGATGGCCAGTATTCTCTTTAGTCAAAAGGATACTTGCTTGAGTCAAAGACCATACGAAATAAACATTAGGGTCAATTTTTAACTTAGTTTCTGAGAAACTCTGCATATTTTCAATGGGTAACTCTTGAGGAAGACTCTGAAAAAAAGGGGGGAGATTTAACCAAAATCTATGTTGCTTTTTGGCTTGGCTATATACTACCCAATCAAAGCTTGCAGCTTTGAGCAGGGATATATGTACTACTGTTCTCCTAGGTTCAGCCTCTAACCCTTTAACACAATTATGTAAGTTATTATTAATGTAAAAGGCTGTTTTTCCACTGAAAACAGAGAGAGGTAATTCATAAACATGAATGAAGCACTTCAAAGTTAAGAATAACTTAGGAAAGTGGAGGCTATCTTGACATTTTATAAATCTTCCTGAATGTCAAAGAACACTTAGTTTCCAACTTAGCTATCAGAGTAGGCTGAGAGAGTTACTTATTTCCTATAGGGTCTATCATGTTTAAAGATTTTGCTGTTATTCCTTTTAACTCAAGAAGAAAAATGATTTATTCCCAAATCATTTCAGTTCATCAACTTAAAGCAAACATAACAGTGAGGAATGTAAATCATTATTTCTTATAGGTCAGATTTCTGATCATCTTGAGAAGAAGGGGTAGGAGCTATAGTAAAGACTTCTTTAGAGCAATGGAAAAATCTTGTTTGCTGAGAGTACACTTATTCTTTGAAAAAAAATAGTCTTTCATTTCTGGGCAATATGTTCAATGGCAGAGTTACAAAGATGGATAACACATTTCTTGTTCTAGACAATCAAAGGTATTAAAAAAACAAACAGCGGAAGTACAAATAATTAAGTGAAATGATTGCTATGTTTTGTTTTGTTTTGAGTGCCCTGGGGCAAAGCATGGGAAATGAAGCAGAGAAGGGAGATACTGCATTTGGAGTGAGGAAGAAATTGTGTTGAGTATTAGATAATACTATTTTTATATTTTCTTTCTCAACAATTTAAAAAAGTAGATATTAACACCCTTACTTTATTAAAGAGTGATTAAGTTTGGAAAGATTAAGTCATTTGCCAAAGTTAATTTTCAACCTTTCATTGTAAATCAATTGTCATTTCTTTGATCTCTAAATACTGGAGTTCTCCAAGCCTGAGTCCTCTCACCTCTCTCTTCTCCATCTATACTAGTCCTTACATCAGCTGTTCTTACATTTGTGGCTTTAAATATTGTGTCACCATTGTGCTGACTATCCTCAAACTAAATCTCTAGCTCGAATATCTTCTCTGCTCTCCATCTTTACATAGTCAACTGCCTAATTGACATTTACATTTTTTATCTGTAACAGGCACTTAATACGTTCAATATTGAACTTCTGACATCTATCATCTTGCAAGCTTCTTATTCCTGTAGTAGTCCCCATTTGATTAAATAATGAGTCCATCTTTCTTGTTTCTCAGGTCTCTAGAGTCATTTTTTATTTCTCTTTTTGTCTTAAAGCTCACTTCAAACTCCTTTGTCTCTTCAAACATTTATCCAGATTTTGATCATTTCTTATTACCTTTCTTCTCTGAGGTTTCTCTTAGATTTTAAAAAAGACTACCCCAATATCTGTCATCTAATTATCACCTTTATATTATCTATCTATGTAATCAGTTCTGGCTTCCTGAATACACAGCCTGTACAGTTTCAAAGCATCTCAGATTCAGAAGGATATATCTATGTTTGGTTTAATGATTTATCATCTCCAACTTGAAATTATTTATAATTTTATCTTTAAATTTGTGTTCTGTAAATGTAGTTCAATGGAAGAAAGAAACATACATAGTGGCAGGGAAGCAAGTGCTATATGTGTGTTTGTTGCTATTCATTGATGCTCTATTCACAAATAGCTTTTGTGATGCCCCAAGATCAGAGAAATCTGGGGAAATCACAATGTATGAAAGTTTAGTAAAACTTCAGGCAAGACTGCTATATCTATAATTAAGTGAAAGTGCTGACAGCCTTTTATTTGAACCAAAATATGTTTCCAACACAGAAAGACAGCAATGACATTGTAAGAAACATAGACAACCAAAAAATCCTAACACTTATTTTCTTAGTCACGTTACTTCCTTCTATTAGCCAACCACTTATGAAAGTGCTGCCACTGAATAGAAGAGATGGGAAAGAATTGAAAAGATAGGGTAACTCATAGTACTTGTTCCTTTTAATTTTTCCTTACTAATCGATAAGCCAAAGGTAGAGTATTGGTTAAATATATCTGTAACAAGATGTAAAATAAAATTAGTTGAGTTAGTTTGTGCACATTTTCATCATTCTAGAAAGAACAAAATACACATTCATGTCCCAATTATAAAATATGAGTATGTAATTTCAGCAATTTCACATATTTGTTAAATACTCTTATTTGCTTTTAAAACTGGCTTTGTGCAACACAAGAAATGAACAGTAATGCTATTGTTTTTCCCACTTTTTGATCAAGTAGTCCTACATTTTCATTTTGTACTAGACTCAATTAATTACATAGCTGGTCATGATAAATGTATATTATATATACATGTATATGTTTATACATATACATATATTATAAACAATGCATTCAATTAAACATATTAATGTAATATATTAATTATATATTATATATGAGTGCATATATATATAATATGTATGTATATTATCACACACATACATACATATATATCTTCCTTGTCTCACTCTAGTCCTGGATGCTATGAATTTATCAGAAAAAAATTATTCTTTCCTCTTACTGATGGACACTAGAGTCAAAAAATCTAAAAATTCTAGTTTTGACTGTAATACATAAGGCTTCTATAACATATTTGTAAATATTTTTTGTAAACATATATACTTTTTTTTAATAAAAATCTGGTAGTTGAATTGTTCAAGCATACTGTAAGTAGGTATATGTTTAAATTTATAATAAACTATCAAACAGGTCTCTGAAGTGATGGTATTATTTGACACTCACATGAGCAATGTATGGGATGTTCAGTTATTCTATACATTTGCAAACATTAGCTAGTATCAGTCTTCCATATGTTCGCTGTTTTAGTGAATAACTAAAATAGCTGTCATGTTACTGTGGCTTAATTTGACTTAAATTTATCTGATGTTTATTAAAATTATTGGCATTTATTGATCTTCTTTTATATGGTACCTTGTTATGACTCTTTTATTGAATAGTTTTCCTATTAATACAGATTTGTAAAAGTTCTTCACGTGTTTGCATAAAAGTTGTTGGCCAGGTGTATGTATTGTGAATATTTTCTTCCAGGCTGCCTTATTTATGGAGGTGAAAGTCATTAAGCATTGAGAGATGAATAATTTAAAGTTTTTTTTCTTCAATGAGCATGCAATAACCAATACTAATGAGGAGGCCTGCTGTACACTTTTAAAGGATCTCAGTAGATACTTTTTTCTTTTTGTGGTTGGGAAAGTGGACACCTTTCTAAGGCTAAGTGTCTTAATTCTAAGTATTGACACAACTCTTGATTATGTTTAATGCTAGCAGTTTCTGATGTGACTTTCAATTTTCATATAGTTTCTATTTTGGAGTTCACATTAAAATTTAAAACATTTTCTTATATGATAATAAATTTCATATCTATTATGTATAATCTTTTGCATTGTTTGCTTATTTATTTACATAGTGATGAATCTAAATCAATTGACATCTTCTTGACATCTGCTTAAAACAAATATATTCTGGTGTCTATACTTAAACTGTGTTAACCTAAAACAAATAAAATTTTAAACTGAAAGTTATTTATTTACTTCAGAGACGACATATTAAGTAAGGATTGTAGTTACTTAAGTCTAACCACTAATGAAAGAATACCTTACAGTTTGTTGGGAACTGTATAATTTTACCTGATAGTATTACTTAAGAGATGCTTTGTTTTCCAGAAACACTAAGTCACATTACAGTACCAACTGAAGATGTAAGAAAGAACAAGAGTGATGAATTAGCCTGACAAATATCACATAACACAATGAAAATCTTAATTCTGAAATTTTAATTTTTAAATGAAATATAAAATATTTAGGACCTAATTATAGAGATAGACTTTGTAAATTATTTGAAATGGATAGAATTTTTCTACAATGCCTAATATTTTATCATATTAGAATATTAAAAAAATAATATCATATTGTTGATAAATGACTACCAGAAGCAAATAGTTTTTGAAAACTTATGTTGCTTATAAAAATAAAATAACAACAATGAATCATAGTAGCATTGATAACAAAATAAAGTTGTAAAATATCATTGTTTTTATATTTACATTTGATTGAAAAATAAAAATCCACATCCCAGATGCCACTCATTTTTTTTTTAAAACCAGAACAATGTATTGATCTAAGTCCTTAATTGTTCAAGCATTTTCTTCTTGAGGAAGTTGTTTTCTGTCAACTCATCTTCTGCACACAGTTGAAATTCATAGCATTCTACCTAAAAGCCTTAGCTTTCATCTATGATTCCATGGTCTTTAGCTATGAGAAAAAGCAGCAACTTGTTTTTATTTGCAATCATTTATTTCCAAATAATTCCTTTTCTTATCTGTCTAATACTGAGTAAGCATTATATTTCTACCTTACTTTTTTTAAAAACCATTTTATGTTTTTCTACATTGGTTTTCTTTAAAGGTCTTTCACCCATGTCCCAAATGACTATCATGAATCATTTATTAATTATTTTTGTTCAAGATTCAAAGTGTAGCTAGAAGTGGAGGTAAATTTCTGATAGGTGGTCATGAATAAGACTTCCTCAATTAATTATATTCTATCAATATTTCTTAATAAACATTGTTTGCCAGATATTCATTTAAAAGTTTATTGCTTTCCAAAAAATATTTAGACAACAAGATACTGAAGTATTTTATATGTATTATTGATTTAATCTGTAAGGACCCCAATGATTATCCTCAATTTACAGAAGAGCATACCGAACCTTAGAGAGGTTAACTTCATCTCAACAGTTACACAGTTAAGTAGCAGATTCTGAATTCATTCATGTCAGTTGACTTTGAGCCTATATTTTTAAACACTAGACAACATAAATTTCTCAGAAAAGTAAATATAAATAGTGGAAATATATCACTTTCCTATAAGATTATTATTTTAAAACTAATAGAGGCAAACAACACACACCAATATTTTAACAGAAAATGGCTCCATTGCATAGCTCTTTTTTTCACATTTTACTTTTATTTAGTCTTTTAAAAGCTCCTTGTGATCTTAGTTAACCAACATCCTGCTTTATTTTCTTTAAAAAAATTTTGTGCTCTAATAATAAAAGAAAATCTTATGAAAATAGTTTCTTAACCATGAGCTGAACAAGCACATGGTATGTAATATTGGAGGGAGGAGGTAATGGAGAGATTAGTTACCAGCCCAGATCATCTGTTCAGTTCCATTGTTTTGTGCCTATGAGCAATATCTATAAAATACCAGAGTTGTATCTTAATCCAGTCATATTTGGCTAAATTATTTTATTTAAGTTATTCAATTTGCTAAGCATCTGTGAAATCATTTGTATAAAGAGGCTAAAATGTTTTGTCATACAGACTTATGAAAGGACTAAACAAGATGATATAAAAAAAGCTCCTTGAAGGTATAAAACCCTCTAATTGTTATTATGTGTTCCCTATACTGTACTTCCTCACCACTGCACCTCAGATGAGTCCGATGCCTTCAGCATATTGTATCACAAGATTGTCAGATAGTGACAGCAAGTTATTAATCAACCTTTCTTTTCCCAACTTATCTCTTTCCTGTAGACCTCCTCTCACTCTGATCTCATTTGACTTGGCTTTGCACTTATGCTGACCGTGGCATTTTAACTATTTTTGTGACTCTTTTTTATTTATTGACTTTTTATAATTTATTTTATTATGACTATATATCACCCCATGTGACCCCACATTGAAATCTCTTGCTTCTTCCATTCTGAATTTGGTCGTGTGTAACCCAAATCTAACCCTAAACCCATAGTTACTTCCCTCATAGGACATCTCAACACCTACATTCATTGTTTATGAGGAAAACATTCAGATACCTCTCCCTTTATGTCATCTGATTGGTGTATTTTAACACATCTTTTTAAAAGGCTCACCTTGATTTATTTCTAGCATTTTCAGTATATAGCTGTGTATAGTATTCTTATAGGTCACTCAAGGTATTCATATATATGTATATAACCAACTAGTATTGAGGATTTATCATTTCAAGGGAAGCGTAAAAGTTTTACTCCCATTTATATCCCTTTACCCTCCTTACTTTTACAATATAATAGGCAGATATTTTTTCTATCTACATTAAATACCACATTTGATGGTGTTATAATTTTTCCTTCAATAATCAAATGTTTTAAGAGTCTTGAGGAGTAAGATAATCTATTGTATTTACCCTATTTCACCTATTCCAAATTTCTTTCTTTTTTAAAGTTTCATATCTTTTTCTATCACCATTTTTTAACTATTTATAAAACTTCCTTTAGCCATTCTTTAATGATAAATTTGCTAGTGACAAATTTTCTTTGCTGTTCTTCATTGTTAAATGTCTTTATCCTGAAGGATATTTTCATCAGATGTTGAATTTGGCGTTATTTTTGTTCAGCACTTGAAAAATGTTGTGTCACTTTTTCTGGCCTATATGGTTTCAGATGAGAAATTCTCTGTCATTTGAACTGGTTTTCTTAAGTAATGCATCATTTCTTTGTGCTGTTTTCAAGATTTTTCTCTTTACTTTAGTTTTTAGAAGTTAGATTATGATGTGTCTTATCCTGGATTTTTTATCCTGGGTTTATTCTAACTGGGGTTTTCTCAACACATTTACAAAAAGAGAAACAAACACGTACACCCACAGATTTTAAAAAAGAAAGACACTACTCTAGAATATTGAACTTAAAGGCATAGTATGTTTAATTTTTAAACTTTGTAAGTCATACATTGAATAAAGCCTAACAAATTAATGACCTACAAATTTAAAACTAGTCCAAGATGGAAATAATAATTACATCTTTACTACTTATGTCTAGATTACACATGATTAGTTAATCATGTGTACTAATTAAACTCTAAAATTGATTTTACAAATAAGTTATAAAAAAGTTGAGAAAATTAATCTATAAAAGAATATTTGATCTGAGACTAATGTTCAATTATAAGACTTTTTATAAAATGTAGTGAATTCTTTGAAAAACAATGGCTTTTAGGATGAGTCAAAATTTATTTTTTTGAAATGGCTTACAAAAAAAATTGAAAAACAATGTCTTTATATGTAGTTGGTTGAATTTTAAAGGCTACAAATTTATATGTACAAAATGAGAAGTTTCTTTATAAAATTTCTAAAAATTTTACTTAGTTTTTGTACAGCATTTTTTTCTGTTGGTTGAAAAAAATTTCTACCAATTTAAAGGAAACTCGTGGCTTTTAATATTTCCTGAGTAAACATTTTTGCCAGAAGAAGGCCTAAGCTCAAGTGAAAAATGACACATATAAAGTGATAAAGGAAGAGAATATAAAGACAGAATTATTTACAGAGATATGAGCAAAATTATTGGATAGCAATAAGAGGTGGCAAATCACTCAGTGATTTAAAAGAAGGGGAAGTTATTACTATCTCATGCCTAAAGAAACAATAGGAGAGGCAATATCTAGAATTCAGGGAAAATGCATAGTCATAGGTCATGGAAGGGAAAGCAGCCACTGCCAGAATTTGTCTTGGCATAAACAGATGGAGTGAAGAGAGACCTGGAAAGGGTAAGTAGAAAACATAAGCAAATATTTTGACCTATTTTCTCTTCTCTTTCTTAAATCTTGCCATGCTTTTTATTATCCAAAAATGACAATGATCTAGATGGCAACAGAGCCTGCCTAAATAAGGCAGTCCATATTAGTAAGCCTCTATAGGTCTAAATTAAGGCAGAAGAAAATATATCTCGAGGGATAAATGAGGATGATCAGTCAAGGGTTCACACATTATTCTTACATAATGGAAAGATGTATCATCCTTGCACCAACAAGCATCTTTCTAGCTTCCTTTGTGGTTTATAATTCCCACAGGTTTTTAATCATGAGCTCCTATTTTTATTGCTCAAATTTTAGGTTATATTTCCTCTATCACTGCGAACATATAAGCTTTCTGGTCTCTCCTCAGCCCAACTCTTATAGCCCCTAGTTATCTCTGTCCTCATGGGGGTGAAGATGAAGGAATATTAAAATTCTTGTGATACCCTGACTGCAAGAAGATTTGGGGAATAGTAGGAATCTTTTCTGCCAATTTTATAACATTTATTCTTGGAACTTTCTTTTTATAAGCTCCATTGTAAGAAAATAAGTCATCACTTTCTGCAATTAGGTTCTTTTTGAACTATTGGTCTTTTGTTATTCATTCCCTACTCTAGCAGGAAGTTTAGGGAATAAAGACCAATGGGAAATGGTCAGGACACTCTTGTGGCCTTCAAAATTATCTAATTTTCTTAATTTACTTAAACACTTCTTTCAAAGTTTTTCTCTTATTTCAAACCATATGTCTTTTTGTGTTTGGAATGAGACATGTTTCATATCAGATGTATTTCTTTTTCACTTTATTGTTTATAGTATAAACTATTTGCTTTTAAGAAAAAAAATAGAAAACTGTGATTAAACATCAAAATTTTTTTTTATAGGTGAGCTATTTAAATTCAAAGGTTCCTTGGTTTAAGAGGTTCATAGTATGAGCTATGAGTTTTTAAAGCAATTTCTTAAGAAACTTGGCTGGTTACTTTACTTTCACTTGTATCCACCACCACCCAACCCTCAACTGCCTAATCAATGAATGCAACATAGTTAATATGTAGGATATCAAGGTAGAAAGAAAAAAGCCATGGAAAGAAAATCGAATCTGTTACTATTTCCAAAGGCCATGCCAGATATATTGGAGCAAATAGATTTACTTTGGGAAGTTTTACCCTTAGAAATGTGGAATGGTATATATACATATTGGAATCTATAGTACTAAAAGTGTTTAAAATTATGTGTTTGTTTTACTAAAAGATAATTATGTAATAATGGAAGTTATTTGAGTACACCATCAACTTTACTTGTAAACCAGTATTATACATTTAAAAATAAATTAATGATAGTACTGCATACATCTTCTGTATAAATATTACAAAAAAAATGCCTATACCTCATGAATTTTATCAAACCTCTAGATTCGGTAGAGACTTGAGTCACTGAAAAAATGTTTTTATAGTTTCACCTCTCTTGAGATCAATCCTACATTTTACTTTGCTTTAAAGTGATTGTCCAGAGAAATAAATCAGAAATTATAAACTTTGACTGACCATAATCATAAAAAATGTAAGTTTCAATTGTATTCGTGAAATAGTTTTTAAAGAATTTAAACATTGTATTGAAATTACCTTTCACAGCAAAGTAAAGAAAGTCAAAGCATGTTTACAATTTGGAGCCCAAAGGACACCATCAACACAGTGTGTTTTGGTAAAAAGAACCAGGTAGGGCAAGGTTTCTTATGATTAAACTATTCATTTTTTTCTTCCTTGTTACTTTAGTTACAATTTTTTTCCTACAATTACTAATATGTAATGAGAAGTGAGATGTCTCAAAAAATTTAAGTTTGACTACCTACCTACCTTCCAAATGTAACACACTAACTTCTTAAGCCCCTGAAATTTGTTCATAACGGTTTGACTACTACAAATATAAATTATTAGAAATATGATAGCCTAACTGCTAACTATTTAAACTATGTGAATTATTATTATTACTTTTCCAATCTTTAGCAACTCTATCCTGATTGCCAACCAAAGGCCATGCTACTTAGAAATTCTGGGAAAACTGTTAAATTTTAAATAAAATTTTCAAAATTAAATTTGTCATGCATTTTCACTAAACAATAACCTGTCTTATGTTCCCTAATTCTAATTATATCACAACCAACTTTTTAACCATCCTCATGAAAAATTGCAGATTTTTAATTTTCTCTTTCTCTGCACCCAAAATCTAATCAGTTGTTATCATCTGTGGATTCTGCTTCATTGTTAGCTCTTCCATTTTGTGGCTTCTTTATTTTTAAACATCTTATTCTTTGATTTCTAATTAACTTAGTTTTTCACACCTCCCAGTGTTTTGTTTTGTTTTGTTTTGTTTGAACTTATTGAATTTTACTGGTATTCTCACTGCCTGTCTTCTGAATGCATAACCATTCTACTGGTCTGGAAGCAACATAATTTATATTTATTTTTAGTGGTCATGTTTAAAATGTAATGTGTCCTTGAATTTTGAAAATTTTAAAATAATATAAGGGCCTTATAATTATTTATTTTCAATTACTCTCCTTTTTTACATGTTAATGTCTTGGTTTTTTCTTTGTTTATAAATTTGCCTGCTTTTTATTATAGTCCATATTAGTCATCAATTATTATTATTTTATAGCGTCAAACATATTTAGATTTTCTCATATTTGCTATTTTCTTGCTTACTATTTCTTTAAAATACTTGTCTTCTAGAATGTTTTCTGGAAAACCTCATTTCAGATGGCTTCAAGGAGGGTCTGTGCTCTCTACTATTGTTTACTGTTGTTTTGACATTTATAATGAAAGTTACATGGGGTACATATGTTATGCATGCCTCTAGATGGCTCCTAATATTTTTTGCCTCTTGGTGTTTCATTTACTCATTTGTAATTCCCTTCCCTTTAAATGTTGGCTGTTCCTAATGTCTCTCTTCTAATAAATAAAATACAGTAGAAATGTTGGGATGTCACTTCTAATACTAGTTTTACCAAAAGTCTGTGGCTTCCATCTTGTTAACTTCTTATCACTCCATTGGTTACTGTAACAAAGCTGCTGTAGGCAGAAAGTTACATAATAAAGAACTGAGAAATGCATACAAAGAATAGTCATTGAGGAACTGATGCTTTTAATTCAACAAACTACAAAGAACCAAATTCTGCCAATACCTAGTGAATGAGCATGTAATAGTGTCTGGTACAACTTTATTGGTAACCTGCCTGGAATAGCTCCTGAACTCACATGCTACTTCATGTGTTTCTCTATTATGAAACTTCTCGTTTTCAATCATGCATTAGATTTGTATAATGCACAGGTCTCAGATCTCTTAGTAGATTCTAAGCTCCTTCAGGGTCAAGATTTATTTAGTAACTTGTACAAAATGTTTATAAAAATGTAAATAAAATACACATAAAATTTATAGAATATTTAGCATATTATTGATACCGCTAGAACAAAATTTAATTAAAAATAGAGGAGAAAATTAAGAATATTAAGAAAAAAAGTAGAATGAAAAACAAGATAAAGCAAATAAACTCATGGAATTGAATATAATGGAAGATGGAACTCTAGTTCTTATGTTAATTGGGCAGTGGTGGCCCAATTCTATGTAGATGGATTGACCTATATGAAAGATATTGGAGGGGGGTGTTTCATCTATTAAATACACTTTTTATCATACATTTTACAATATTGTGACATTTAGACTACCTGGTCATTGAAGAATTCATTATTTAAAAGAGGAGGTTGAAAATTACAGAATTAATTATATTGCAGTGTGATTTACAAGTATAAAGTTGTTGGACTCTAAGGAAGCACTTAACTTGGGTTTAGAGAAGGCTACCAAAACTAATTTATTTAGCCATATGAAGAAAGGAAATAGGAAGAATGAGAAATTATATCATAAGAAGAAGAAATAACAAATGCGAAAGCAAGAAGCCATATGAGACTAAATTCTTATAGCCCTTGTCATTTAACATGGCCATATAGGAAGACAGAGCATGTTGAAGTTGTAATGTGAAATGAGAATTAAGTGACAAGATTGGGTTTCATTAAGGACAATGTATGATAGTCATGTTAAGAACTTTGGATTTTATTCTTATGGTTATCAAAACCACTGAAATAAAAAGTTTTTAATGTCACCTAAATACTTGTTATTTACTGTGTAGCATATGGACCAGCAGCAACATTACTTGGGAGACTGTTAGAAATGTAGAACCTTGAGCCCCACCACAGATCTGGAGAATCAGAATCTAAAGTTCACAAAGCATTGACATAGAACAAAAGGATTTGTGACTCATAGGTTTGGCAGACATCATTTGTGCCTACATAACTATAATTTCTGTACCATCACTCTGGCTATCAAGACTCCAATTTTGTTTGAAATAAGGCAAGATTAGGATGAATATATCTTGATGTTCTCATTCCTTTTGCTAGTAATTTAAGGTGAGTTTACAACCTAGCCTAGGCAATTAGATGTGAACACCGTACTGGGTCTATATATGACAAAATTGTATCTGATCTCAAAGAAGAAGCACCTTTTCTTCTTTTGGTTGATGAGGTGATGTCTGTTTTACCCATGAGAGGAGAACCAAAAGATCAAGGTGACATTCTGAAGGTGGGTGAGCATAAAGGTCAAAAAACCTGTGAACCACTGAATTAAAAAACCTTGGAACAGACTTAAACTTCTATTGTGAGATAGCTTCACTTTTAAGTTATATTGAGTTGTGTCTTTTACTGCTTTCAGCCAAGCCATCCTACCTTATAGAAAAGCTAACTCATGTAAGATCAGGTTACTGTCTCAATAACTTCTATCAAAATCTCATTATTTTTCTTCTGTCTCTTTAGAAATTTTCTGAAATAGAGGTGACTCAAATATGTTTTCAGAGTGATCACTTATGATTTTTGGCTTCATTTGTTTTTTTAATCTCTTGATCCAAGTACATTAATGTGTCTTCCACTGATCCCATACATCTATCTCTAGATGGATCTACGAATGCTTCAAAACCTATATCTGGCTTCAAAATATCAGGAATATCTGTATTCTTTCCATTTCATTGCAGATTTCCTTGCTATCTCTTCTACTCACCTTAACTATACATTTTTTTTTTTTTTTTGGAGTCTGGTAAAGAAAGGAATTTTTTCTTTAAGTGCTTGGTTAAAAAAGAAAGATGTCCAGGTTTAGAAATCCTGAGAGTTACACTAACATAATTATA
Source organism: Macroglossus sobrinus (assembly GCA_004027375.1). Taxonomy (NCBI): domain Eukaryota; kingdom Metazoa; phylum Chordata; class Mammalia; order Chiroptera; family Pteropodidae; genus Macroglossus; species Macroglossus sobrinus. Next base: position 112,414 of record PVKZ01002543.1, on the reverse strand, counting down.
AAGAGTTTTACTATATGGCCTTAGATGCTTTCAGGGTGGGGCACACAACTGGATTTAGTGGACTCAAGTTTGGCTACATAATACATCTAAAAAATAATTATTAGCAACATGGATGAACTTAGAGGCATCCACATTGTGCTGAATGGAGTAAGACAGAGAGAGACAAAAGCTATATGATATTACTTACATGTGGAATCTAAAGATAAAAGTAATCAAACAAAACAGAAAGAAACTCATAGATACAGAGAACATTTTGTGATTGACAAATGGGAGGGGATGGGGGGAGTACTTGAAAAAGAAAATGAGATTAAGAAGTACAAAACAGTAGATACAAAATAGCCATAGGGATGTAAAATATGGCATAAGGAATATAGTCAGCAATATTGTAATAACTATGAGTGGTATCAGATGGGTACTAGATTTATAGGAGTGATCACATCATAAGTTATATAAATCACCATGCTTTACACTTGAAACTAATATAATATTGCATGCCAACTATATTAAAAAATAAAATTATTTTAAAAATACTTGTTAGCAAACACTTGTCTCTGCTTTGAATATAGTTTACTTTGATTAATTCATTCTACCCTCAAAGATTTTCTCCCAGGGCTACAGTTAGTTAATTCCTAAAATCAGGTTACTACATGGTCTTCCTAGCCATCAGACATGTTTGTATAGAACTGAATTCCTACTATGGACCATGTTTAATTTCTTTCCATGAAGGTTCAATGTTCCATCAGCTCAAAGTATATTGCTTGACTCCTGCTTTTGTGCTTAGATGTTACTTGCCCAAGGAACATTTAATAGTACTAATGGAGATCTTATGTCTTATGTCTTACTTGCCCAAGGAACATTTATACTACTAATGGAGGTCTCAGGTCTTATGAATTAGTGAGATAACCAAAAGATTTAAACAAGTTAGAAAAATATTCTGTGCTTTAGAAGTATTACTGTAGTATCAGTGTACATGGTAGAATAAATATAGAGATAGACTTGAGGAAAAGGGATCAGCTAGATTACTGCTAAAATCCAGGTGAGAAATACTTGTAGTTTGAATTGAAGCTAGAACAGTAAGAGATGTAGCAGAGAAAGCCAACTTGAGAGAAATTTTTTATTATCAAATTAAATATAGTCTTGAGATAAAAGAAAAAATCTAGAATGGTCCCAATTTCAGTCTGATTCATTTAAATTTATTCTCTATTTTCCTTTAGTTTAGGGTACCATATAGAGATCAAGCTGACCTCATTAATCCAATGTACACTGTGTAAGATCGAAAGAAATTATAGCTACACCAAGGGGATCAACTTTAGCCCTAAATAAAATGATGTAATAAAACTAAATAAGTGTAATACATTCTGCTTGGCCTTTCTACTTTGTTTGGTTCTTCAAGGGAATATTTATTGTGAAAGAATGCTAGCATATATTATGTTACACTCATTTACTGCCAGCATATACTTGTCTTCTTAACATATAATGGGAAAAGAGAAAAAAAAAGTGGTGGAAGTAATGACACTATAGAAAATTTGTGTACAAGGCTCAAGTGAATTTTGCAAGCCAAATGAATTTTCCACAGATATGTGGGTCTTCCAAAAATACTTCAGAATGAGGTAGTTTGGGCTTTCACAAATAAGTCAGTATAAGTTAGCGCCAGTAAGAAAAAAAAAGGTCTTATTTCTTTCCTAGAGTTATGCACTCAAATAAGCAATTATGTCAGTTAAAAAATACAAAGGGCAAAGAAATTTCAGACTTCCCAGCTGCTCATGAAAGTGCTTGGTATTTGTAGGCTCTCTTCTAGGCGCTTGTGTCAGAGGTGGTGTAACTATGGCTCAGTCTCATTTCTCAAAGAAAAAAAAACCTAATAATCTAAATATTGATGATACCTACTATTTATTATTTCTCTAGCATAACCTCATCTTCAAAAAGCTAATCCTTGTGTTTTCTCACATCAGAATGTGAGAAATATTTTTACCCAGTGAATGGAAATTAATAGCTGGTTAGATTTTGTCAATTACTCCTTTACTTTCAACTTGTGCTGATGGTAAACTCTGTAATGCATAAAGACTTTGGGTTTCAAAGAAAACCCCATAGGCTATTCTCTCAGCTATAATAGGTTTACCAGTGAGCTTGTTATATTTCCTCCTTGGGTCATGACTCTTTGGTTTAATCATTCCTAAAATGCCTTTGTAATGAAGTGAATCTGAAAGGGGTTTTATAATATGCTCCTGAATTTGACCCTTTGGGACTGAGAGGTGGTTTTGCTATTCTTGTTATTCAGAAACTGATCACTCTTTGAAAACAACACTGCATTCACTAATGTACTCATTGTATTTGTGATTCATTAAAACCCTAGCATGGAATGCCTTTGAACTGTGTTATTTCCAAACATATGTAGTGGTACTGTTTTATATTCAATAAGTCCTGTATTTTTTTTACCCTATATAATGTTGTTTATGCACATTTTCCATTTTCAGAAATGTTCCTTTTTTTTTTATTCTATTACTAGTCAGAATTTTAGAGGATAATCAAGAATCTAGGTGAACTTTCATAAAGAGCAGGACACTTCCCTAAAGGTAGACTTGAAACTGTGTTCTCCTTCAAGAAATTCCCTGTGGAGTTGGGTGCTGTGATCGGCAGTTGCTAACCAGTCCCCATTTCTTGAACACACACATTTTGTAGCTGAATGTAATACACCAAGTGTTTCACAAATGTCAAAAGCACCAGATGTGATGGGAATTGACATTTGAGAAATCAGCTGATCCCTAGAGTATGAAAAGAAAATATATCATGTCTCTACCATTTGTGCAACACGTCTTTTCCTGTGTGGTTAGTTTTGAGCCTCTGGACTTTTTGCTGGTAGCTGTCCTATTACCCTCTAGTATCTCAAGTGAGAAAGTAAAGAAACTTTTAAGTTTCTCTCTGTTATTAGTACATTAGGTCTGTGCAGTGTTTTGTTGCCGAGTTTTATAGAAGTTCTGTCTAGGACAGCAATCACATCAGCCTCCAGTGAACAGAGCAAGTGAAAGGTATCCCAGGATGGCTATTATAGCCCCTCTTTCCTCTGCTACTCATGGTGCTCGAGGAAGTGAATGGCCAAAGACCACAATCTTGTGGGAAGATTCTGTCCTAAAACTATTAGAAAGAGTATTGTTATTTTCATCACTATTCAAATCACCATTCAGAAACAAAGGCTGGACCAATAACACATCTTCATTATATGAGTGTGACATTCACCTTTGGTGGTGGTGATTCGTAACACCTGTGCACATGAATAAGTGTTGTACTCTTGGCTCAAAGAGTAACCAAATCTTTAAGGCAAAATATAAATTAAGATGTGTCATGAAGTATTGGATTTTTTTCCTGAAATCTAAATGAGGTCATAAATAACAGATGAAGTGCAATGGCTTAGAATTTAAGAATTAATGACTATAGAGAACTGAATTTCCAATTAGATTTAAATAAGCATGTTAAAATTTGGTCTTTCAGTATATTCAACTCTTGTCAGCCTGGCTCTGGGTTGTTTTTTCACTTCAGTAACTTATTATATTTGTGTGCATGTATGTGTGTGTTATAGCTAAATTGCAAGCAGAAAGAATAATAGTATGTTATTGATCAATCTGACAGCCCATGTTCTAAAAATGCCTCTAACATGGGGCAATTGTAATTTTTCTCCCACCTGCACTCAATTAAAATATGGAAATAAAGGCATAAATATCTTCTCTTGGAATTAACTAAAAAGCAATGTATAATTAAACAAACTGAAAAACGAAGCCTCCTCAAAAGTCAAAATAATTTCTACAACATAAAAACTAAAGAAGAAGTTTAAATACACAATGACTAATCAAAACCTTTCATAGTAGCCTTGCATGTTGGTCAGACCTCCACTTTAGAACTGCATAAAGAGTCTATGTGATAAGTAGAATAGTCACCCTTCTCCCCAAAAACTGTTGAGATGCTCTAATCCCTGTGAGTATGTTATCTTACATGACAAACATAACTTGAAGATGTAATCACAAATATACAGACCTTGAGATTATCCTGAGATAGAGAGATTATCTTGAATTATCCAGTTGGCTTAATCTTATCACATGAATCATTAAAAGTGAAGAATCTATCCTGGCTGGATAAGAATGATGAAGAAGAAAGAAGAACAGATTGAAAACATAAAAGGGACTGGATCACTGCTGGTGGTTCTGAAGATGAAGGAAGAGGTCTATCCGCCAAGGAATCCAGATGGAATCTAAAAGCTAAGAATGGTTCTCAATCGACAATCAGCATGAAAATTGGGATCTCAGTTCTAAAATTGCAAGAAATTGAATTGTGCCAAGAACCCAAGTGATCAAGAAAAAGGATTCAAAATGCTATAGCCTCCAGAAAGAAATAGAGTCCAGCTGTTACCTTGATTTTAGCTCAGTAAAATCTGTGTTGGACTTCTCTAGTTTACAGATCAAATAGTAAATTTTTACTGTGTAAGCTACTAAGTTTGTTGTAGTTTGTTACAGTACCAAAAGGAAATTTATACACTATACTAGAGACCAGCCATCTACCTATCTCATCTACCTAACTAAATATCTGTATCAATCATCTATCTTTGCAATGATTAAACCTCACAGTATAGTACCACAAATGTGCCTTTGTTGCAAGGGCTGTAGGAAAGAAAGAAGCAAGCCAGTGGGCCCCCTGGCATTCACTATACTTCAAATACAGTAGTTCTTCTTTTACATGCTATTTGAATAATGTGCCATTTTTGCTCATGACAAACTTAAAATCACTGTTTTATCATAATTTTTCTTGTTTATTTTATTAAATGGGTTAAAAAACAGAAAATAAAAGTACTGCTTCTAATGATGAGAAATACAAGTCATAACCTTGATAGTCTTGTGGTAAAAGTTGAAACTCACTAGGAGAGCTGAAAGTGGAGAATATTTTAACTCAAATGGATGTTCATTAGACCTAAGCCTGACAACTGTGTGTTCAAATGTAAAGGAAAAGAACAAACTAGTACATGTATGAAATACTTGAAATATAACCACAAAGGTCACACCTCAAATGTAATATGCAGTTAGAGATTTTATGGTATTTTAAACTTCTGATAAGGGCATTCCTTCTTTAAAATATGCAAGCCACATGACTTAGAAAGTTAAATTCAACACATTATCAGTATAATAATGTGTATGAGAGATATCTGAAGAGAAGATGCTTCAATTAGAAGACAGATTTCAAGCAAGTACTAAAAGAGAGAGTCAGGCAAACAAATAATGGCAGTGTGCCAAGGCTCAGGGGTGAGAGAATATACTCTGGGCCACAAGTAATCATTCAGTATTTGCAAAAAGTCTTTCTTATTTAGGAAAAAAAATAAATTAGTTTTTATAAGTCATTGGTATCACTATTTTGTACTCTAAAAATAATTTTTTTTCTGATAATATCCTTCATATGTAGGTCTGTCTGTAGGGGTTGAAAATGTTGATCAGCAGTAAATTCAATAATCATATTTCTCATTATATATAAATTTCTTTCTCCTTCTGTCTGGAAAAAAAGAAAGAATTAATGAATGAATGAAAGAAAAAAACAAAAAGAAAAAAGGAAGGAAAGAAGAAAGAAAGAAAGGAAGGAGGAAGGAAGGAAGGAAGGAAGGAAGGAAGGAAGGAAGGAAGGAAGGAAGGAAGGAAGGAAGGAAGAAAGGAAGAAAAGAAAAGGAAAGAAAGAAAGAGATGGATATATAGATACATACAAATATATAAATATATAGATAAATACCTCTTAGGTCTTTATCAATTGGACTATCATGAGATAATTAATTTCTATTGCCCTAAGGTAGTCATTGAAGGTTGAGAATATCTTTTCACTTATGCATTTAATGGTACTCACTGAGACAATTAAGAAAATAGTCTCTCAGAAATATTTTCTATGTTTTATGGTTCAAATGTAGACTCCTAGTTGAGACACCTCAATTAAGATGATTAATTAGCATAAGTTAAATTGTTACTCACATACCTCAAATTTTCTAGTCTGCAAACTGTGGACCATTATCTCTCTATGGAGATCACTGAGATCTTAATATATTTATTATAAACACGTAATTTGACATAAAACTCCCAATACTACTTAATATGACCTTTTCTGAGAAATCTTTTTTTATTAGTATATCCAGATGTGATCTCTCACTTTCCTAAATTTTCCTTTATATTTTTGCATCTTATTATATTCATATACATGCTTCCTCCCCCTCCCCAGATCATAAGTACTGTAATAAAAGTCAGCCTACATGTTTCTACCTCTTACACTGGTTAGATTACCTGGAACCAATAAGTACACAGTGCACAGTAGTTACTAAGTATGCACCAGTTTCTGGAAAGACAGTTCACCAAAGTAGGACACTAAAGTTGTGTTTTTATGGGTTTGATCTCATGTGGTCACACACTTATATGTAATACTGGTTTAAAAATCCTTTCAAACATTTTCTCATCAAAAGAAAAAAGTTATAATAGAGACCAAGAAGTAAGTAGACATGCTAGCATTACCTTCTTTTGCCTAGCAAAAACAATAATGTACCTAAAAAATTGTGGGGTGTGAAGTGGCAAAAATAGCACTTTATACGTTTATTGTAACTCTTTTTCAGGGTAGGATAGCATGTACTTAATGAATTAAATGCTTCTGAAATTGGTACTAGATCTAATATTAAACTGTTGACTTAAGGCATAATATACAGTACTCTGCCCTTGTCTATGTCAATACCTCCTAAGATTTATTTTGACTGTATGTTTGTTCATATTATCTCTATAATTTAACATTATATCCTCAATGGTTTCAAAATTCCTTTTCCCCAAGTACTGTATGTACATTTTTTATTCTTTGTAGAATCTTAAAAATCCCAAACACAATATTACTAACTATGCTATGTTACCTTTAGATAATCAAACCTCAGTTATAGGTATGAGTGAGAAAATATCTTGTATCCTTTTAGGAACCTGTGATCTAGTGGGCTCAATGACCTTTAATCCTGACACTATTGCTAATTTTTAAAATTTATTTACAATAAATTTTATAAGGTAAAATGGTTTTTTATCATATAAAACATAAAATATAAACTTATCCATTTATTATTTGTGATGTTATTATTGAGTTATAAAATGATGTTGAACACTAATTTTTAACTCAAATAAAATTAAACTCTTTTTTACGTTGTTTTGAATTTTAACTAATTGAATGGGTCTTCCATTTCTATACCAAGCCTGTATAAGGTGAATTTAATCATCCATTTTTTTCCCAACAAGTCCTGATTATAAAAATTTGGTGAATTTAAAGCATTTATTTATTTTTTATCTTGTGTGTCCAGAATCCTAAACATATCTGGAGTTTAGTTAGGTCATAACTAAGATGCTAATTATCTAAATAACTCTAGAATTGCCATGAACATTCATAGAGTTATACATATAATGATCTTATGCTCCCAGAACTTTGCATATAAAAAAATATTAGCTTAGAAACCTGGGGTCTAAAAAGTAAAACCAATTGATGTTTATTTTAATTCACTAGAACTAAATAATAATTATTAATTTTATTTATTATTTTAACATGTTATACTATAATTAAGCAAAGACCACAAAAGAACTTTATTAAATCTTACCTAAAAATAATTTAATTTTGTTATGTTGAATTATTTTAGTTGAGTGGGTTGTGATTAGGACATCAAGAGGAAAAGAACCCTTGAAGTTAAAATGCATAGTGAACACACACTGTGACATAAGCAGAAACAATGAGCAAGATGTATAGGCATTAATGTACCTTGATCTTAAAAACATGATCTTGAGAGAAAAAAATAATAAATAATAGACAAAAATACATATTTTATAAGAATGTATGTAAATAAAAGATATATTTTTAGAATAAATATAAGATAGCTTGCTCTATCATCCATTTTTCTATCTATCATCTATCTAATCTATCATCTTCATCTATCTACCTATCTACCTATCTACAATATGTTAAAATATTTGCCTTTTTAGAGGTGAGAGAAATGGGAGTAAGGAGATAAGACAAAAGGGAATCAAAATTATAAAACAAAAAAGGATTCTTGCCCAGATCAATGAGAGTCATGAGCTGAGTGTTATGATAATATAGCCCTTTCTATATGAGGTCTTGAAAAACAGACAAATATGAAAGATAGAAATAAAATAGTTTCTAATTTAAAAAATGTAACCTTTAGCACAATTAAATTGGGTGTGTCCTGTATGGCACAGTTGATAAAACATAGTAACAACCAGAACCTAGAAATATACCTCGGTCCCTTTTGTACTTTCTCCATATATCCAATTATACTCAATATTTTGGGGGGTTCAAAGATCTAAATTTATCAAAAAATATTCTAGAATAGATAAAGGAGTTCTCAGAATACAAACTCTATTAATTATTCTTGTAAAGTGCGTTTATCTTCAAATTTCTTTTCTGCCTCCAGAAGACCTCCATCTCGGCACAGTCCACATTTAGTGTTCAATTTCCATACCATGGTTCCAAGTAGTTCAGCTTCTAGTTATGAAGCAATGCAGTGGGAGAGGAGACAGAAGAACATTTAGGAAGTGGGTTTTAGAGTCACACTGCTCAAGTTCAAGCCCAAGGTCTGCTACTGACTAGCTATGTATCTCTGGAAAAATTAATTAATTTCAGTGCGTCAGTGAAAAGAATGCAGCAATTTCATTTATTTTATGTGGTTATTTTGAAGTTTGAATACTTTTTGTATAGAGAACAGTATCTGACATAATAAGCCTTTAATACATGTTAGGTATCCTTATAGAGATGATTAGATAAAGAGGATGTGGTACATATATACAATGGAAAACTACTCAGCCCTAATAAAAGGTGAAGTATTGCCATTTGCAACAACGTGGATGGATCATGCTTAGTGAAATAAGTTAGATAGAAAAAGTCTAGAACAGTGATTTCACTCATATGTAGGATATAAAACTGAAAGCAACAAACAAAAACTCATAGACACAGACAACAGTGGTTTACCATAGGGAAAAGAGGGTAGAAGGTAGAAAAGGGTAAAAGGGGGCAAATATATGCCAATAGAAGGAAATTTGACTTTAGATGGTGAACACACAATGCAATTTACAGATGGTATATTATAAAATTGTATGCTTAAAACCTATATAATTCTATTAACCATTGTTATCCCAATACATTTAATGAAATTAAAATTTGATGTCTCAAATTTTATTGTAGGGATAGATTCTTCAATTGCAATTTTAAGAATCTTCAAATGTTCATTAGTCTTTTTAATTTCCTCTTTTGTTAAATAAGTGAATTACACACATCAGCAAATGCATTTGCCCTATTCAGTATCTGGAAATAACAGCCAACAAACTGCAAGATTATCCTGATATAAAAATTTTCTGAAATCAGGCAAATAATTGATAGTTGATTGAATTCTTTATTGAGAATTTAGACATACAAATCCAGAAATTAGTCATCCATAGAAGACCTTGGACCCAAACGGTGATGAAATTTTACTTGAGGTGGCCATTTTATGACCAACCAGAAGATGCATAAACAAAGTAAGACTGCCTTAAAAGCAGAGAGAAAGAAAATTCACAAAAAAGGAAAACAAAACAGCCTCCATTCCTGACTTTTATCTCCATACTCCAATCCCCACGGAGATTAAATGAAATTTTTGCTTTTCACTTATTTCCATTTAGTTTGTGTTAGCTTAAGTGTATTTTAGTTCCTTACAACAAAAATCTTTTTTTCTAGAGCTTTTTTTTTACTTCACATTTATCTCTTGGAATATTTGTCATTTTTTTTGCTTGAATTTTTTATCTCGGTTATTAAGGCTTTTATTTCATGTATATTATAAATACTTATTTCTAGTTTTTTGCTTTTTAATTTTACTTGTCACTTTTGAAATGTTTATTTGTGCTATTAAAAAGAATACATTTTCTGTTTTCTGCCTTTTATTATAATAATTCAAAGTGTTTTTTATATATAACATTTGTTTGTTTTAGCAATATTGTATTCTATATAATTTACTTATTTTCACACCTATGATTTTTAATGAAGCAGTCCTTTCTTTGCAATAGTAGTGTGGAATTATAAAAATGACCATGTGTATTATAACCACATAAAGCAATTTAATAATCAGTGAGAAACAAAACTGTTCTGTGACATTTAAAATTTGTTGCCAGGTGAGTCAACTATTAACTTCAAAGTTTTTATTTAATCCCTCAGAATGTAATCTTTAACTTTAAAGCATGTAATGACCATAAAGCTTTTAAACGTGTTTGCTAAAGGGAAAAAGAAATTTTCTTAAAAAAATTTTGTTATTAAAACAATAAAAACAATTTTACTGTTGGTTATAAATATATGGATATAATTAATTTAGTAAAGCTAATTTGTATACTGTAATTTAAAACATTAGAGACACTGAAAATTCAAATGTTTTATTTATTTGTGAATAACAGTTTCCTTTTCTTCTCCTGGTATAATTTACTATATGAAATGTGCATATTTTATATGCTCTGTAGAATTAACTTCTTTCAAAGTTTGAATCAGGTGTCAATATTTTATCCTTTGCACTTTTAATGTTATAAAATATCTGAGTTTTTTTAATGTGAAATTTTTGTTGGCTTTTGGGAGCCATTCTTGCTGAATGTCCTGCAGACAGGGCTGGAGTTGCCTGCAAGCTAGAAGTTTGCAGAGAAGGTGGGCTCGTTACTGAAGGAGGAAGTTTCTCTGACAAATCTGCATCCTTTCATCATAATTTTACTCAATGGACATCAACAAATTTACCTTCACTAATTTACTATGCCTACGCATTTAGAATTTCTTGAATGGTGCCAGTGTTTGCATACCCATAGTCAGCTATTTTTTCTATTACCCCTTTTACGTTCAATTTCTATTTCACTTCCAGCATTACCACTTGTTTTCCTCCTATTCCTCCTCTTCCTTCTTGTTTTATTATTTTTTTTTTTGCACTTTCATCTTTGTTGATGATTTCTCTCCTTCAATTATCTAATTTTGTAAATGTCACATGGATTTACCACTGAGGAGACAGGAAATCAACACAATTGCAGATTTGTTAACAGTTGCTCAGAAATCATTCATCAAGAGGCTTTGAAATAAATGATTCAATTGGTCATGGTTCATGATACACATCTATGATTTACTTAGTGATTTGTGTAAGAGCTAGTAATGAAGTTTGTCCTACTAGGTAAATGCTTATAACTCATACACCATGATAATGAAAACTTAAACTGTGTTCTAAGGAGACTGGTATTACCTAATTAAATCATTGTTACTGAAATGTGTACATTCAAAATGATGTAAAAGCAAGGACTGACTGTACTTAATTTATAAATATATTTTAACCTGGCCAATGCTAATTTCTAGAGAGCCTTTATGTTAATCAGGAAAACGGTGTCTCCAAACCCACAGAGATGCAATCCTTTAGGCCCCATACTCATAAGGAGAGCGTTATGCACAGCACCACCTACATCTCTGTAAATTGCAGCAGCTGTTGGAACTATGACCACTACTAATCCTGAGAGACATTTTAATCGGCCCTTGAGTATTCCTTCATTTCTGGGCAAAGATGACAGTGGCCTTCTCCTTAGGCAGATCCTTCTAGGGTACTCCATCTCCAAAAGTGCATGCCAACTATATGCCAGCTCAACTAAATGACATTGCTTGCGGCTCTTTGTTTAATTTGAAACATAAAATGGCTACTGGGCAAGGATTATAATCTTGGGATCACTACAGTTTAATATGAATGAAAGGCTCAGTAGAGAAAACCTTTATTCATAAAAAAGAATTTTGACAGAAACTTGAATTAAGCTAGGACGGAAGAAGACTGTACACTCGCTGCATCTTGAGTTCACTTTCTAATTGTTTTTCCTGAATTGAAAGACGGCCTTTTCCCATTCTCCCAGAATGAGCCTATTACATAGAAAACAGCAACCACTAAACAAGTTACTTTGTTTACTATAGAAATTGTTGTTTGGATAATGCAACATCCTTGTAAGAATTCACAAAAATAACTTCTCTCTGGTCTTAGTATCAGGCAGAATAACAGTTAAACAACTTTTTTTTTCTTATCAATTTATGTTACTTATCATATTTCTTATTTCATATTAATTACAAGGATTAACTTTATATTATTAATTAATTTAGGGCCAAATTTGTATTCTGCAGCTATCAAATATATAGAACCTCTTGGTGAGCTTTTCATGTATTAATGTCATGTTTTTGTCACCTTATCTTTTTTTTGCTCAGTTTTCTTTTGTTCTACATTTCTCACCTATTAATTTTATCAGTATTTATATCTCATTACATACATATATATTAAACCTTTTAGACAAAGTGGGATACAGATACATGTAAGTATATAAATAAGACTGATTTTATAAAGTATCTTAAGTTACAAAAAAAGCATTTAGGTTTAAAATTGCATATTCAAGTTTAGCACGAAACCAGCTGGTCAACAAATTTTGTAAGTCAAACAGGATTAAAATGATTGACAAATTTAAAATATAAAAGCATTTACTGATTTATTTATCTAAATATCAGGAGAGGCCAAATGTTATTGATCTGAGAAGAAAGTAAAAATTACAATTTTACAAGATCAGTTGGCAAAGAGCAACATTCTGTTTTCCCAACAAGTCAAGCCACCTAGGTAACGTAATTATCAGCTCAATTAACTGCTCTTTCTTTATGCTGAGGTCACAATATATTGCTGCACAGGCAAGAAACAATTCAGGGGCATAATGCATTTTTGTTTAATTTGTTTTATTTCTGTAACTAAAACTACTGTGAACAAAGTAATATATGTAAGTTCATAAATACAATGTGAAGTGAATATTACATAGCAGCTATTGTAGCCTCAGAAACATAACTGTGGGTGTTATCAAGAGTGACCAAGAAAACAGAGCTAGAATTTCTGGGAGGTGGTTGATTAAGACATTAGATTTAGACACTAAGACAATAGTGGGAATTAGAACAAAAATTAGAAATATTTTTTCTCTCACTATTTACAATGAGATAAAGTACTTAAGGATCCTTTGAAAAAAACATTGGATACTGTAAGAGAAAGGATCACACTACATGGACCAGAAGGCTATACACTGATGCAAGTAATTTGTTACTCTTTAACATTATATTTATTGTACAAAAGTTTTGCTCTAGAAATCTAGAGTTTCTAAAAATAGCATATAGTATTTTACTTTTAATATAATGCCTTTAAAGACTACTTTTCCTTCTTTAGCTATACTTTTACATTGAGGAAATGATTGGAAAATTAATGTCATGAAATTCTCCTTTAATTCAGGCTTTATGTCAACTACTTATTTAAACAACAATAAGTGCATTTTTTTATAGTCAGAATATTTTTAAAAACTTGAAAGAAAATTTCTGCCAATTTATGTTAATTACCAGTATAAACTATTACTGTAAACACTAAAAGGTGTCCATGTTGCCTACAACATTTCTTGCAAAACTTTACCACATATCCTTTTGGATAATTTTAACTTTATTTTAGGGATAGTTTACATAAGCAAGAGCTTATGTAGTGTTATTTTCAGGGAGGAATAAAGGCTTTAATTTTTTAGTAGAGTATATTTTGTTTTGATCATAAAAAGCAGTGCATGCTAATCTTAGAGAATTTGTGAAATACCAACAAAAAAGAGGGGAAACTGAAATTCTTCTACCCAAATCAAATTACTGATTATATTTTGCCATATTTCCTTTCAGATGGGTTTAAAATAGTGTTTTTCTGATTTTAAAAGTAGTATGGCCTTATTATATCATTAAAATTTTTAAATAAAAATAAATGCAACTTTAAGAAATAACTACTATAAAGTTTTAGTGATTTGTTTATTAATGTTTGTGATATATAGTCCTGTTTCATTTATTTACATAATTTTAATTACATAGTCTATAAAATTCTATATTCTGAATTTTAGGTAGCATGATTACAGAGAAATACTTTTAATTGCTAAATACTCATCCATTGTATGGATAAACCATAGCACATATCTTTTCTTGTATTTAATACATAACTTGTTTCCATTTTTTTTAGATGTTAAAAAATGTTATACTTAATGTATTTTTGTGTAAAAAGTCTCCCTGGTGTTTTGTTTGTTTGTCTATCTCCTTGAAATAAACTGCCAGAGTAAAATTATTAGGAAAAAATTTACCAACATGTTTAAGATCTCTGATACAGATTTATAAATTGTTAACTTCTTCCAAATATCATGTGAAAAAAGTTTATGTGAAAACTAACTTTTGAGGAAAACCCATTTTCAACAAATAGTGAACTAGGAGATTCAAGGCATCTCTGGCCAAAGGTACCTAAAAATTTGAACCTAAAAACATCCTAATACACTGATAAGATTCTCATATAATGAGAGAGAAAATGAGCCACTTCTTTAGAGGCATTTTAAATCATACGAAACAGTTGAGAAGCAGTACACAGCAGGAGTCAGAGTCCTGGACTCAGGTACTTTCTCTGAGAGCCAGGACTCCACTGCTACCTTTGTACTGGGAACTTCTGCCAATCTTCAGGATGTATCTGAGAGAAATCTATCATTCAGGTGACTCACTGAGTTGGAAAGATATCGATTAATAGTAGGTGTACTTGGATGGAAGACCACCTAGGTGCTTTAGGCATAAAAATAATTTTAAAATAAGGGATTCTAAGCTAACAAGATCCTTGCAATCTGTGAGATCAACCAAGGGTTTCTTCACCTAAAAGAAAACAACAACAACAAAAAACAGAACCAAAAAAAAACAAAACAAAACAAAAAATCTTAATAGTAGGTGATTGCTAAAGGTAGAAACCCTAGAGTGACATTTATTATTCTGGGAAGGAACCTGGAAAAACTGCTTTCTGGAGGTGGGGTATAAACTCTGGCACATCTAAGTAACACAAACCCTTCTTGAGTATTGGTCTTTTCAACTAGCACATGTTTCTGCCCAGAAGATGAAAACAAAAATCATCTTAAAAGAATACAGAAAGCATTTTGGGATTTAAATTATTTCTAAAAATAATTGTTTGATAAAACAATTAAAGATAATAAAGCAAATAGCAGAATAAAAATGCACAAGCTAAATTCAGTAGAACATTCAATAGAAGTTGGTTGAGAAGAGATCTGGTTATGAGAATTATTGGATATAGATTGTAATATAATTATGCTCATTGTGTTCAGGGAAATAAAAATGAATTTAAAACTCAGAGAAAGTGGATACTATAAAAAAGTGATACTGACTATATGAAAAAAATTGACTAGAAATTATGAACTGAAAATATAACTCAAACCAAGACAATGTATGATTTTAATAGCAGGTTAGACATACTTGAGCTAGAAAGAAGCAAAGAGAGACAAAATATAGAAATAACAAATACATAAGAGAGGATGCAAAATGTTTACTAACTTTTTAGCTGAAATAATAGGAAAGAAATAACAAAGATGGGCCAGAGAGAAATTTTTCATAAGATAATTGTTGACAATATTACATACCTGATGAAGAAAACAAAGCGTAAAAATATTTAAAATAGTCAGCAATTAACTTAAAAGAAATGACTGAATGACTACCAAACAACACTAAAGGCTAAAAGGCATTAGAGCATCTTCAAGATATTAAAGAATACAATTGAGACCCCTAACTTCTCTACCTTGGATAATACTTTAAGAATGAAAGTAACAAAGTCATTTGTATACAAAGAGTAAAGAATTCACTACCAGCAGACAAATTCAAAATAAAACTATAAAAATTTCTTCATGAAGAAAAATAAATGATTCCATATGCAATTTCAGAGATGAAGCAGAAAAAAAAAAGGCAAAATTTGAATTTGGACATAAATCTAAATTAACATTGATGATGGCAATTATAACAATAGTGCAGGATTTAAAGCATATAATATTAAAACATATAAAATATTATTTAAGAGGTCAATTTAAAGAGTTAAAATGTGCTAAAAGTGTTTATATCTGCTAGAGGAGAGTAAATGTGTGTAGAAAAATACAAATCTGGTATTTAAAAGGCAAATTCTGAATTATATCTAAAATAGCAAAGTGTATATTTAATGGAAATCATTTAACTGATTAAATCATTGAATATGAGAACAAAATAATACAAATTTGATAATAAATTTAATGTCATGTTTTGCAGATAATGCTAATTTTCACTAGGTAAGAGTGGCTTTAAATCAACACTTAATTTGAATGTTAACTATTATGAAAGAAAATTAAGAGTTGCATGGGCTTACGGAAAAAGCCAAGTGATGATCTTTCTCTCCAGCAAATGAAGGTTCATTTTTTACTATCGCCACAGAACTAGATGGATTACCAAAAAATAAACAAACAAACAAACAAACAAAAACACGGAATGAAATCAAAATTTACTCTGATATCTTCATTATGTAAAAATTGTAAAAAGGTGACCTATGGCCATGCCACCCTTAACAAATCCGATCCTGTCTAATCTCAGAAGCTAAGCAGGGTTGAGCCTGATTAGTATTTGGATGGGAGACCACCTAGGAAGACCAGGTGCTGTAGGCATAACAAATTAAAAAATAAATGAATAAATAAAAAAATAAATAATTGTAAACTGACAAGGTCTTTGCAATATGTGAAGTCAACCAAGAGTTACCTCGCAAGAAAAAAGAAATAATAAAAGAATTGTAGAAAGGAGAAGTGGATCAGAAGAAACAGCTATTATTTCATAAGAACTTTAAACAGATCCTTAACCTGATTATTTATACATCAAGAAACGAATGATAAAATTTGAAAACTATCCACAAGAGTCTTATTGTCTTATGTCAGAAGACTAATATCTTGTAAATGGAGGAACATGAAGCCTAACATATTAAGTACATGAGGAGAGTTAACACTTCCAAAACACGTGCAAAAGTATAAAGAAGCATTGTGAAAAGGGAACGACAATAAGATCAATTACAAATTAGTTTATTTTTATGTATTTTTCTTAATAATTTGCAAGAAAGAAACACATTTGCAGTAGTATAAGGTTGGGATCATAAACAACTCTGATGTGCTATTTTTGTAAATGTGTAAAACACTTAAAATATCAGAACCAAAGCTGCATATTTTAACAAGTAAAAGGAAAGCTATCAATAATTTATGATGTTACACCACATAATAAGAGATATATTTTATGTTCCTTAAATATATTTTCATAAATATGAAGTAAAATGGTTCATCTCTGTGCTTATAAATTTTGAGTTCATAGGAATATTATTTGATTTGAATTTTAGTAGGGTCAAATCAGAAAGGAAGATGAAAATACTTATAAGACTATTTGGTCCAAAACTAGATACTTTTTAACAATTACAGATGTTTGTTAATAGATTCTAACTAAAGGAGCATTAACAGTTTGTATCTATTTACTATTTATTCCAAGGGCCTACCTGGAATACATACATAGATAGTACTCTTAGGATGTATATGCTTGTTCAATAAATAAAATTTACTAGGTATGAGTAAAAACAAACCAACCAACCCATGATTTAAAAAAAAGAAAAATTTCATTCATCAATAATTCTTAACTTTATTTTTTTTAATTTAATAAAAATTTATACATTTCTTCCCTGGCAAAATGTAAATATGCAATATATATTTTAAAATCTGTACATTTTGGATACAATTTAAGAGGACAGCCCATAATGAGATACCTCTGGGCTTCATGGAGTAGTACATCTAATGCTAAATATCTTAGTGAAGCCACAAAAGTATTTAAAATTCAGAAGTATCAAGGCTAGATTTTCATGTATTTTTAAAATTTAAATGTTTAAATTAAAAGTTTCTTTTTTAATGTTTCTAATTTATTAGAATTTAGCTCTTGTTTGTTATTTTTTCTTTATATTCCACACACCTGCTGGCAAATGATTGTGTAAATGTGGATGCCTACTGCTTGCTATGCTACAAATTTGTGAGCACAGCACAAATTTTGAACATAAACATTTGTCCAAAATGATGGTTCTTCAGTTTATGTAAGGATTAGATTCTAAAAAAAGAGAATAAGTTAAAGAATCACACATGATCAAATAAACCACCCTTAAATCTCTAAGACTTTGGTCTCTGAGAGTTAAATGTCAAGAAATTCATTTTTCGGCAAAAACTTAACACTTACTTGCTGTCAGATATAGTACAAGATGCTGAAAACACAAAATGGCAAAAATCTCTAAACTCAGGAAGCTTATATTTTAATATGTGAGACATGGTAAATACATTTTATGTTTTATAATGATGCGTAAAAGAGTGAGGTAAAAGCACTTTTGATTATCTCTGCTTTTCAGTTTTCCCTGTAACACTGGAAAAAGCAAGAAGAGAAATAAAACTATCTTTCCTTCTCTCTTCTTAGCTCTTATTGTTAAATCCAGGTCCTTTTCAACTCTGGGATTATATAGTGCTAGATATAATAGATTTTATGAATTCTAAACTTTGTCAAAGTTCGAAGTACCCAAAATAGACTTATTAAATGGATATGTTCAATCTACAAAATATTTTGAGGCACATCCTAAAATACGTAGTATATATTAAAACTAGTATGAAGAAAAAATTCCTTAGCCAAATGAGCTTAGCTAATTATATACACATCTCCATGTAGCTTTATTTTATTATTTTATTTTATTATTTTATTTTATTTTCACCAATGAGCTAATTTTTGAATTTTTCCTTTTTGTATTTTATACACTATTTCTGCTTGCTATCATTTCATAGAGATCTTTGCATCTTCCTCTTTAAAGATTTCACATTCCTTGAGGTTCCTCCCATCATAAGATTTTGGTTCTAATTATCTATTAATACTCTCATGCCCTTTTTTTCATTTCTCTGAATAGCAGAATATCTTTTCCCCAATCTTCCATACTTGAGTTCTTCCTGTTTTCTCTATAATCTTTTTTCAGTCAATCTTATGACTTCAATCCTTACTTCTCTTCAGTAAGAATTATATTTGAATCTTCAATGAGTGTCTAGATTTTCAGTACCATAATTTCACTATCTTCTGGAGACCTATATTCATGTGTTGTGTCTGTTTCAAGTCCAAAGTATCTAATAATGAACATATCATTTTCCTTCACATAGTTGCCACTTTTCCTATGTCTCTTTATTCTATTATAAATAATCTTTCAGAATTAAAGTTTAGAATCATTCTTGGTATCTCTTCCTCTTTAATTCTCCACATTCAATCGTTAATTACTATTGTTGGAATCTATACAATTTCTTCCCTTTCTTAAATTAGCAACATCGGGACCATCATGTGTGGCCACTCATGTTGTGTACTATTCAACTCCAGGGAGGGTTTCTATTCACAAAATATAGGATGAAAATGACACTTTTTAGAGGTATAGCATCATCTCCCTGAACGAGCAGTCCCTAACCTATTTGGCATCAGAGAACTGTGCTCTTATGAGAATCTAATGCCTGATGACCTGAGGTGGAGCTGAGGCGCTGATGTTAGTGTGGAGAGCAGTAGCAAATACAGATGAAAGAAGGTTCATGTACTAGCTTGCTGCTCACCTCTTGCTGTGCAGCCTGGTCCCTAACAGACCACAGACTGGTAGAGGTCTGCAGCCCAGGGGATGGGGACCCCTGCCCTAAAACATTTAACTGAAATTTTCTTTTCCTCTAATTAAATAACAGCAGTATGGAAGAGTGAAAAGTACATAGCGTATAGAATGTAGTAATTCACAAAAAGTGTTTCTCTAGGATGATCTCTGACAAGATATTTAACCCATTTCTCATTTGCCTCAAGACTACTCCTCCAAGGTGCTCGTGGCTGTAGCCTTTACCCCAAGGTAACTCAAGGATTACAGTCCTAACCTTACCTCATAGTTTGCCGAGGAATATCTTGCTTTTATGATTATTCTCCCTTCACTCTAGCATCTCAATAGTCTTCGGAAACAAATGACAAAATTCTATTCATAGCGTTCTGTTTTTAGTAGTGGTATTTACATTTACAAAGTATAGTAATTCTCGATTGCTGAAAATGTCAAATCCTAAAAAACGTAGCATTCTTACGTGTGATGTTAACATTCTCGAACAGTTAGCTGAAGATTCATTAGATATACCCGATTTATGTATACATTTCTGATACTTTAGGATTAGAGAAGTTCTGTTTAGACAACTCCAAGAACAGTTTTTATATTTTATGTTTACATTGAAAACCAATCAAATTTACTTCAGCCTCAAAGACTGTGTTTATGTAAAATTAAATATAACACTGACAGTTAGCAGCATTGTTTTTTTCCAAACAGGAAATGGGTTAACATCTCTGAGACTCAAATTTATCTTCTACAAGAATAATAATAAGTAAGTAATTTTTAAAAAGCACAAGAAAAGCAGAGCTTTACCTTGAGAGGAAATGCTGCTAGAGTGTTATGACATGGAATTCTGGGTACCACTGAGCAGAATAAAGGTCTCAGACACTCAATAAAAAAGAATGAACCACAGATAACAAAGGCGGCATAAGAATGTGAAAGGACATCAAACTCCAGGTTTTCCCAGCCCAAAACTTGCATATAGGTTTGTATTAAAACAAACAAAAAGATTGAAAGTAGCTTTTATCTTTAAAAAAATTTGCTTACTAGTCTGCTTTCTTTGTCAAAAATAAAATATATTTTAGCTAAATGTTGCTTTTGGTTTGAGGAGGAAATTACAGAATGCTTTAATTTCTCATTAACTACACCATTAATCAGTGGTTAATTGTAATTACTTAGCCTGTAGAAAAAGTGAAACTAGAATTAGAACCTGACTATGAGTCAAATAAACTTTGTCTTTCTTATTGATTTAAGCATTTTTAAGACAGATATTCAATAAGGTTTGCTTAGCAAAATTTGGATAGTGCTTGGTCAATGTGTTGAATAATAATTGAAGTCAGTTGCTATGTCAAACTCTGTTTCTCTTTTGGTGTTAACTTGTAAATGTTAATATTTTTTAATAATACAGAACAATATTAGCATTGTCTTTCTGATATCAGTGCATAATTGCAGTTAAGCTTTTGAGTAGTTATAGAATATATTATCTTGCTTTGTGAATTTCAAGTTTGATATCGAAATCAATTTTTTCTCTATTTTCAGATATGTTCTTTTATATTTTATTTAAAAGCAATTTAAAATGTTATAAATTCTCCCTACAGATTTCTCCAGTAATATTGATATCTCTAGCTAATTATCAGGTTAAAGATACAAACTCTGAATTTTTATAAGTTTAAACTCCTCTTTTGCATTTAAGAGCACTCTTTTGTTTGTAACACAGGGGAGAAAA
The DNA here is from genome assembly GCA_004027375.1 of Macroglossus sobrinus. NCBI lineage: Eukaryota > Metazoa > Chordata > Mammalia > Chiroptera > Pteropodidae > Macroglossus > Macroglossus sobrinus. The sequence goes on along the minus strand of PVKZ01002543.1, from coordinate 91,142 downwards.
TTAAAGACCTAACCATGTCTCAACAGAATGTCAGGAAATAAATAAAAACCCCATTACAAAATGTGAAAATGTTAATAACATACCATGTCTAGTTTCTCAGTTTGGGAAAATGCAGCCTCTCATTCTTTCTCTAATAACTATACTTAGAGCCTCTTAATAGTATTTTCTTAACAGAAATTGCTCATCGAAGAAGCAACAACTGAATTTGGCATTCTTTAGCTTCCCTTTCATCAGTGTCTAAATTATCCATACATTTTCTAAATCCTATGCTAACAGACCTCTGCAGTCAAATGCTAAATGTTATTAACCTTCAACAAATTGGATTCCTGAAGAATCCATGTTTTATTTTGAAACAATGTCAGGAAATCATCACAGTGCCACAACTGAGGCTCCTCCTGTGAAAGAACCCAGGCAACTTGTCTTTGAATTTGATGATTTTGATGCCATCCTTTGATAGTTTATGAAAGAATTACAAACATTCAAATGCAATTTTTCTTTTTAGTCAATAAATATGTATTTAGTATGAGTTATGAGTGGTGCTGATACCGTTGGCTCTACGAAGGCAAGGGTGTTTACAATATTGCTTCATTTGTTCTGTACATTTGGTTGGATAGGAGTAGTTTTATAGAAGTAAATGTCACGTTTCTGTAACATTCCTCAAACTGGAAGCACTGGACAAAATTTAACCTTTCTATAATGAGATAAGAAATTTTAATGTAATATATCAATTTGTATTTTATTTTCTAATTTTTTCTACCTTTATATACATATACATATATGTATACATGTGTATATGTATAACTATCTATATTTATCTATGTATATCTTCTCCTCCTATGAGTCATAAACAGCTTACAGAGAACAAGGCTAAAATCTCTTCATTTTCAAGCAGAAAGAAAAGACCTCCACTCAACTTTTTGTTTTTCATAGTCTAGTTATATATTGGAAGTAAACTGCCTGAGAAAAGGTGGCAGCTCCAAGCTTCAGACTAGTAATAAAAACTTACCTCTGCAATTTCTTGCAAAGTACCTAAAGTAGCCTTAAGCAGTCCCATACCTTGGGCTCACCTCTGTGATTTTTGCCTTTATTTTCAGATCTCTAATTTTCACTAACTTATTGTCTCTTTAATATTTGTCAGATGATCTTTATATGTTGTCCTACCTTTTTAGAGTTCCTACGCAGGGTGTTTGGTCTGGATACCAAATTAGCCATTAGTAGAGCTGAAATCTGCTCCCACCATCAGTGAGTCCTCTAAGCGCTTCCTCACACTCACATGCTCTCCCTCAGCTTTAATATCTGAAGGGCAGTAAGATTCCTAGTACTTCCATTCTTGTTGTTTATATTTGTCAAAGCAGTGTTGATAATAAAGAAGGCAGTCCTCTTCAAAATTGTGATTTTTAGCAAAGTTTTTGTCAAAACTTCCAGTTTCCAATCATTTTTCTTGTTTCTCTTTTGTTATTCTCTGTTTCTTTCACTGGTGGTACTTCAGCCTTTCAAGTATAGAACAGCATGGTGTCACTGCTTAAAAGGTAATAGAATTGTTTTAACTACAAAGTCAGTTGCAGGAGGAAAGAAAGGGAATAAGAGACCTTGGAAGGAAAAATGGCTTTGAAAAGTAGGCTTTTTCAGAGAAAAATTACAGAGCATATACATTTTTAAAGACTTTCCATGTGAGAACACCAGGAGGGAATGGAGTAAGGATCTATGTGGACAAATATAAGAAATCTCTACCCTAGACATTAGGAACGCAGGTGAGATTAGATTTTGGATTTGGGTACTGTGGCTGTTAGGAATAAAATCTGGAAAGTCTGGTTTGTAAGGCATTTGTCTGCATATCATGTTTCAAATGAGGGTTAAATTGTACATATCATCAAGAAAATTATTCCAAATGCCATTTATAAAGGGCATGAATAAAAATGTGAGAAAAAATTTAGTTTAATGTTAGTTTTATATTGGTTTTACTAGGAATGCCATACAAACTGCCACAAACAAGGTGGGTTAAAAAAACAAATTTATTCACCATACTTCTGGAGACTGTGAATCTAAAATCAAAGTGTAGGCAAAGCTATGCTCCCTCTGAAAGTTCCAGGCAATAATTTTTCATTTCCTTTTTCAGCCTCTGGTGGCTTCTCACAGTTCTTGGCATTTCTTGGCTTACTTGAATCACTTCAATCTCTTTCCTCATCTTCATTCAAATGGACTTCTCCTTTCTGGGTCTCTGTGTGCTCTGTCCTATTGTAAGGACAGTATGCATTTGATTTAGGGCTCATCTTAATCCGATATGACCTCATTTTAATTAATCACACCTGCAAAAACCCAATTTCTAAATATGGTCACATTTCAAGGTTCCAGGTGGGCATAGTTTTTTTTTGGGGGGGGGGGAGGGTCCATTTAACCTACTATAGTTCTGATTGTCACCATTTATAGTAGTAGTTAAGTGCTATTATTACAGGTGCCATACTGCCTTTGTTATTTTATTTTATTGTAATCCTCTGTCCTGGAGTCATATGCCTGGTTTTAGTTTATCTCTTTTTTCAGTTATAAATTGGATTCAATTATCCATTCTACAATTTTCATTATATGTCTAGTAGGTGCTATGCATTTTGCTAGATGCTTAGGATGTAACAATGAATAAAACACAACAGAACAAAAAAAATATAATAGGAGAGTTAAGCCTTTAAATATACAGCAATAATAAGCTGAGATTTTGAATGATATATTAGAAGTGATACATTCTAAGTAGAGGAAACAGCATGATAGAAAATGGCAGCTTTAAAATAGCATGGCAAGTTTTGAGAAAATGTAAGCAGTTCTATATGGCAAGATAACACAAGGCAAACTTTAGAGAGAAATGAAGTAGGGAAGAATTTGGGAGCAAAATTACCCATATCTTTTATAACCCCCTGAACAAACTGATCATAATTCTCTTGCTATTAAATAGTCACTAAAGGCTTTAAGCTGGATAGGAAGATATGATAAAATGATGTGATTGGTATTTCATTTTTTTACTCACTTCAAATATTCATAAATTAAAGTTATTGTTGTCTACTAATCTCAGGTTTGTATATTCTAATCTAATGTGGTATTTCATATTGCTTTTAAATTTCTGAAGAATATTTCTAAAAAGACGTAATAAGTTTACTGACCACCACTCTCACCCCACAGCTGACTATCCTGCAAAGTAAATTTGGAAGATTTGGTTGTTACATGAGACTTTATAATTTGAATTGCTTAATTGAAATTGTATTTGTAATATGAAGTGTCATATGGAAACTCTTAGATAATGGGAAAAATCATTCAATTGTTCTGATATTTATTCAAGGATGTGGCATAGCACTACCCTGCTCCTCACTGCCATTATTATTGCTGTTGGCTCAATTTTAAAATGGAAACAAGAGAAAATAATTTTCTTTCTGATTTTATAATATAATACCACCTTTTTCATTGTATCAAACACACACACACACACACACACACACACACACACACACACACACTATTCTTTGATCAATACTTTTAACTGCCTTGCCCTATCTAGTAAATCTCTTGGAAGGAGCTGATTACAAGGAACAGGAACGACTTTCCTATTGACTATAGATGATAAGAGCGCTTAAGTTCAGTCATCCAGGAGACATTATCAATAGATACTAAACTGAGGGAATGAAGAGCTATAGGACATCAACCAGGAATTTATGTAAAGATACTCAGAAAGAGAAACACACAAAAGAGGAAAGGCATAGAGTATGAATTTTGTGATATGGCAATAAGAACACAGGTTGTTAACACTAGGGAAATGACTTGAAGAGCCATGCAGTTGGAAGAATACCATATACACAGAGTTTAACAACCTTCTAAGAACATATAGGTTTTTATAAAAAACAATTCCACTGGCTAGGAATTAAGAAATGCACCTTTTTTCCCCCCTTTCAACTGGCTCCAAAGTAATAAACAATGTTAAAACTCTTCTAAAACCAGCAAGAAATTATAACAACAACAAAAAACTAACCACTTTAACACAGAAAAAATAAATAAATTTGAATGCACTAAGCTGAAAAGCATTGTGTTTGTAGATGATAGAAGTTTTCTATGAGATAATAATTTGTGGCTAGGACATTATAAATATATGTTCCTGAGAGAAAATGACTTTAGATTGAGGGATTATAGGTAGAATGAATAGACATATTACTGCCTAAATCATTTGTAGGAATCAGAGCATCAGTGGGTAGAGAAACACAAGAGTAGACTGGGTTCTGAAAAATAATAAAGATCAAGTTTGTATTCTTTATATAAATGTCTTGGCACAGTGAGTTTCTCTTTGTCTGCCTTATTCTTTCTATGTTATAGTAAGCATTGACACACTAGAATCCAGAATGGAAACTATTTTATTGGGACTGATACAATGAAATGGTGGTTTACTCTAAAACTGTGATAATCTATAATTTTCGGCTGTTAGAAAAAAAATATTTTCCAAAAAAATGTATACTGTATTATGTACAAACTTAAAAATGAACAGAAAGAATTTTTGTCCACTGGTTTAGACAATTGAGCTTCCATTTAACATCTTTTATGTTAAATACTAAAATGTGGTTATATGAACTGAAAGAAATCAATCAATGTGGACCTTAACATTTGAGTTGGAATGTAACCTTCAATGATTAATTATATAATGGCGTTTCTTAAATAAACTATTTTTGTGTAATAGTCAATGGCATATATGAGATCAAAGTCTCAAAATTTTCTGGTAGAAGAAACTAAAACAAAACATTATACACCGTGGAACAGAATTTGAGCTCAGTTCACAAAAATTCTCTTGATCTAATTTTAGTATGCAGAAAGGATTTGATAGAGTTGTTACTCAGTTGTTTTTGTGTATCTGCATTCAACATTCTGATCACTGCTCCCAGTTTGTGTAAAGCATCTTGTACTGTCAGAAAATAAAAAAGTACTCTAAAAGAAATTCTGCTATTAAGGAGTTATGTTAAAGGAACACAAGAGACAACTAAAAGAGCTCCCAATGGCCACAGCTAGAACAATTTGAATGACATAAATATCATACTATTGGATTATAACCTGAAGAATAAAATAAGTATCCACGAGTCTGTACTAATATGAATGAATGACAGAATAAATAAATAAATAAATAAATAAATAAATAAATAAATAAATGTGAGAGAATAGACAAATAACAAATGTAAAAGAATACTGGGTGAGCTATGCAAAGTCTGCCCTCAAGGAAATGGAACATAGCTCTTTACTCCTTAAGTCTAGATTTAGCATAGTGACTTTCCTCCAAATAGCACACTGTGGAAATCGGGGGGAGGGAAGAGTATTTTACAGTGGAGAAACCTGGCAAAAACTACCTTAGCATAGTGATCGGGGTTAACATCAATAGTAATAAATGATGGTATATACTCTTGAAATGACGTATTGAAATGGCAATTTACCTTTATAGTCTTCCTCCCAATAACCCATATCCTCATTCTAATCATGAGAAAGTTTGAAATAAATCTCAGTTGAAAAATCTTCCACTAAATAGCTTACCAGTACTCTGTCAAGATGATTAAAAACAAGAAAAATCTGAGAGACTGTCTCAGTCAAGGGTAACCTAAGGAAACATGCTGACTAAATGTAATACAATATCTTTGGTGGGATCCTGATAAGGATAAAAAATATTAGATAAAACTAAAGAAGTCTGAATAAAGTATAAACTTTAGTTAATAAAAATGTACCAATATCAGTTCATTAATAATAATAAATGTACCAGGCTAATATAAAAGGTTAGTAACAGGAGAAAATGGAGGATATGAGAACTCTCTTTAATATCTTTGCAGTTTTTCTCTAAATCTAAAACTACTTAAAAAATTTTTATTTTAAAAAACTCATTTGTTCTCTCTGAGATGTTGCTGCTCAAATGACCGTTAACACTCTCTCTGTCTCTCTGTCTCTCTGTCTCTCTGTCTCTCTCTCTCTCTTTCTTTTTTTTCTCAATCCTCACTCCCCGTCTCAGAAACTGTTCGATCTTAGCCGGTGGGCTCCGGCAATAGACCTAGTAAAAGAGATTGACAATGTGGTATATTGAAGAGAGTTGTTTCATTTGTTTCTTGACTTTTATATAAAATACAGCTGTTCCATTTGTTGAAGAAGTTATTTACTTATAATAAATGAGTTAATTGAAGCCATATACTTTCATCGTTATTATTTTTAATGACTGTTTGAATGTATGTGCGTCTTTGAGTATAGACAGACAGATAGATAGAGATAGATAGATGACAGATAGATAAAGAGATATCTTCAAATCTACATTTATATCTATAGCTATATATATCTCCATGCTGTTGGTTTGTTTTCTTAGAGAACCTTGACTAACACAGCAGAATTTTTGGTGAATTAAGAAAACAACAATGAAGCCAGAGAGGCTGGGTCAGAGGGATAGAATATGTTATCAGTATTATTAGATTTAATTCAAAGTTAGGAGATTTTTTTTGGAGGATAGAGATGGATCATTCAGCAAATCGACAAACTCTAAATTCACTTACAGTTTTTATCTTCCTGAGTTCTATATTGTTTCTTCCCTTTGGATAGTCATCATATGTTCATATCTTTATATGATGAAGTATACACACCATTTCTATATTTTAAAATTCTCCACTTAAATCTGTCTAACAATGATAAAACTACAGACTAACATATCAAATAAAACTAAAGCAAAATAAGGTTGATCGATTACTTAAAGATATGTAATAAACAAAACAAACAAAAGTCTACCCTTATCTTTCTCACCACACACACAATTACTTCAGGAAATTTCTACTTTTTCAGTTGTTTTTCTGGTCATGAGAAAATATATCCTAAGAAATTAAAATGCAAAATATTTTTAAATTAGTTTCTTACCACTGAATATTAGAGTTAAGCTTCCAAAATTTTGATTGAGATTGATATCAAAGTTTGTCTTCTTAACTCATATGTATTGTGATAAACAGTTTGTTTTTAAACACAAATATTAACCACACACACACCCAAAACAACTTAGTAATTCTAGTCTTCCTAGATTTTCATATTTTTTTTATAAATTCTAGCTTGAATTTCTAATAACTGTACTTTGCCTTTTTAATTTTTGATTTTCACTACAAAGCTAATGACATTTTATTAGTTCGAAAAAAAGAAGAATCCTTTATTGTGTCTATTGTACTAGTTCTCACTTTTGTTATCTCATTTCAAAGCTTCCTTCCTATTTCAGAGGAAGATGAACAACAAAAACAACATCATTGATCAGCAGACAGATCTAGGCTACCATTTAAGGTGGGATTCAGAAGAAATAAAACAGCTTTTAAGAAATATGTTTCTATTTATACATTCAAATTAATGTTTTCTTCTAAGCAGTCACCTTTGCAGGGGTTATTTATTTATTATAATGACATTGTTATAATTCAATATATTTCAAAGCTTTTTGTTAATTTTGTTTTAATTTGGCTTCCTTTAGAACCCATTTATAAATCACAAAAGAAAATTGTTTGTGTGTTATTTACTTAAGAAACACTTATGTATGCTAAATATGATGCAGGCATTGTCCTAAGATGACGCCCTTTCTAAATGTTTATTACTGAATCCTTATAACAAGAGCAAGGTACTATGGTGATTTTATTTTATTGATTAAAAAAATGAAGCACATCTAAGAACTTAGGGACTTAGAATAAACTCAGAAAGTATGACCCCCTTTGTACCTGCTTGATCACTACATTATGTTACCTATTACATCTAACTTTTATCTTAAACATGTCATCCATTTTTTTCAAGAATTGTAAAATACCTCTGAATATTATTTTTGTTTTTAATATAAAATGGCTTCTTCAATGGCTTTTCATAAATAAATTTAAAAATGTGAAGCAAAACAGAAACCTGTATCATGAAAGATTCAGTCATCTATATACTTACTAAAAAAAGGAAAATAAAAAAATTCCTGCTAGAAAAAGTTTTCTTCTTAGCCTTTTGTTAGTCAGAAGAACCGGCATGTACATAGCTTTCTTCCTTTGAACTTCTGAAGAATTGAGGTTTTACTGAGGCAAATGTAGTGTCAATTATCTTGGCCACCAACTCAAAGCTATCATTATTCTTGAGTTTAAGATGTGCTATGTCAGCAGTAGGTTGACTTTCACTAACTCAAACCATTATAGTATTGATCTTGATGACACTTTACCATTAGAATGATTTTGATGAGCTATAAATCAGCCTCAAAGTTCTCCCCGCCCCTTAAATCTGCCTTAATAAACTACAGAAATAAATTAGCTGAGAAATTTTGTCCAATTTTAGATTCTAATATTACAGGGAAAAAAATTATTGATAAGTATATTTTTGTGCAATGTGAATTTCTCATATTTCTTTATTTTTCTACATAGTAAAAGTCAAAGATCTAATCTAAAGTAAGAGTTAAATGACTTCAAATTTCTTATGATTTTATGAATTGTTCATAGGCCTAAATTAAAAATTTATTTTTTTCTCATAGAAAAACTTCTCATAGGGAGATCATTTAAGTAAAATTTTTATAAAATGATTTTCTTTGCTATTAGATAAAACCTTCACTAGGGTAATGTTTATTTAATTCACCATTGTACTCAGAAACTAATACAATGACTGGTACATTAGTTTTTAATAAATATTTATTGAATTAATAAAGATTGCATTTTACTGTTATAATTAAGATCCTTTCCTAAGTTGGCAGGAGTGATTCATCTCTTCAGGATGCTCCCATAATATTTAGAAATACATTCAAATGTCCTTAGCATTAGAGAAATAAGTGATTTCAAATCCCCAAATTAATCCAATACCTTGTATTTTCATAACATTTTAATCTATTCTAGCTGCAGAAGGTACACTCTCGTTATTTGCTGAAACATCCATAAAAATAGTAAAATGAATTTTGTTGCTTCTGTTTTTACTGTTGATTATGAGAGAGTTGAGGAGGCATCTAAAAAAAAAAATGCAAAGGAAAGGACCTGCAGACATGACTGACTCAGCCAGTTAAAGCCCATTCCTGACTACCCTCTCTTCCCAGTCTCCAGGGCTCTCCAGCTAACATGTTTTCTCATAGCCACCTCAAGTACTCTCCAGCTTACATCTGTTGATTCATGTCTTGCCAACCAACTCATGTTCTTATCTCTGTATCTGTTTAGGAATAACAATACTGTGTAAAACTGCTTGTTATGTTACAATTAGAGCTCAGCCTTTGAATAGGAATCCGCTGAGCAGGTGCTGGCATCAATAAGTGCTGCTCCCTGCTTATAGCCTAGGAGTTCTGACTCTGTTCAAGAATCCTATAATGGTGCTGATAATTCCAAGGTCATGGGTTCTGCAAAACAAAGAAACTATAAGACCAGTGGTCTGAAAATTCCTCCTTGCTTGCAGCCTCCTACCTGAAGCTCCCTCTCCCCATCCTGAGAAAGGAGGCACATGTAGAATCTCAAAAGAAATCATGTGCTCCTTGCGTGGACACTGCAAAAATATATAAACTGCAATAAATCTAACCAGACCGAGCTCATGCACGAAGTTGCTGGCCTAATAAATTTTCCTTCCTCTAACAAAGTTGTCTGAGTGTCCAAATTTCCTCCATCAGATGTCGCTTCCTACAACAATAAAACAGATTCAGGCATTTTAAGATACTGGCTTAAATGAGATGGGACATCACTTGTAAAATTTTTAATCTTTTAGCAGGAAACAAAATGGAACATCTCTTGCAGAGTTAATCTTTTTAGTAAACCTAGTTAAATTTTCTTCCCTCCTTTTTTTTTTTGGAAAAAAGCCCTCTTCTTAAAATGCTTATAATTGCCTCAGCAACTCAGATTCTCTGGCTATTGATAAGGGTCATCAACTCATTGTTAGCAGAAATGATGTTAAGTCAGACAGGGCCCTTAGAGTCTAAGAGGGGAGGGGACTTTAGGCCAAAGGTCTTTTTTTTACTCTTTAAGAAATATATTAACCAAGCCTATTTCTCTTTACTCACTTAATACGCAAATCAATAATAGAAATTAATAGATATATGATTTAAATAATGAGTTTGTATCTTTTCCTTGTCTAGGGACTGAGGTGGCACTTTAGAAGGAAACCCAAGACCCCACCCTGACTGAGGCAGAAAGGGAAAGAGCTCCATGAAACCCCTGTAGGCAAAGACTAGTGCCATTCTCAGCAGGAAGCAGGTATGGAAGAAGAGACCTGCCATCCCTCAACATCCATACTAATAATAAGGGGGTTCATGGCTCTTAGAAAAGAGGCATGCAGGAAAGTTAGTTAGGGGGTTTCAGGTCTACTTGCAAAGACACTGAGGTCATCCTATCTTAGAAGAAATTCACCCTAATCTGATCACAATTAAGCAAGCCAGAAGGCATTTTTTAACTCACACACAAAAAACAGTAGGCAGAGAATTAGGTTTTAGTTTAAGCCAGTCTCTTGCACCTGCCCAATGAAGACCCCAACAACCTTCATTTCACCTCATTATATCATCATTATAATATGATGCACATGACCAGAAATTCATTAATATTATAACAGACTGAATTCTGGAAACAAACATGCACAGAAAGCAAAATGATGAATCACTGAGTCTTGTCAATCTTAATTGTCAATGCAGGAAGTCCACTCCTCTAAGAAAAGTAACCACCCACAGCAAAAGGGATAAAAATCTTTGAAGGGTTTGTTTCCAGGCCTTTTGAGTCATGCTTCTCTTGCTCAGGCTCATTTCCACGTCTGGAAGTATACTTTCTTTTCCAATAAAACTTTTCTTTTCTACTGTATTTTGGTGTCTTGCTTAATTCTTTGTCTGAGACATAAAGAAGAGGGACAATGCTCTAAGAGAGGATCCCCACTCTCCAGTAATAAAGGGTCATATACTGAAATCAAATACCTAAGCAAGTAACTGAGCTTCTTCCCACAGAATATAGAAGAGTGTAAATCTTTCCCAACAACATAAATTATTTAATGACCTAGATTCATCTTTTTGCATCTAAAATGAGGCTACTATATTTGCATCTTTGTGACTGAAGAGGAGAGAGAAAACTCATGGCAGCTGGCAAGAAGGGCAAGCAAATTAATCAGCTTATAAAATGTTTATAAACTCACAGTCCCCTGAAATTTTAGGAGTCCCTTGTCATTTGTTCTGCTCCTACTGATTCTACATGTAGTTTCTTGCAGAGTTTACATCTGATAGGCGGTTCAGATTTATTTGGTTTATTTACATTTTAAATATTTTGAGTTGTGAAATTCAGAGAAACTAGTTATCAAAATCCATGGTAATTATAAAATGTATTGTAAAAAGGCTAATTACATTTTATTACTAAGCCTTTCTACATCTATTGTGCATTTAAAAATGTGCTCTTCAGAACAGGCTCAACTCTCATAATTTTTTTCATAGAAACAGTGCTCTCATTCAGAAATCTTATTTCTGAATTATGTGCTCATACCACACACTGATTCCTTCTTACCTAAGGGGAAAAGGACCCATTGTGCAGTTGTAGATTGATTTTTTTTAGGTTTAAACTTTTAAAGAAGGTAGGGAAAGATGAACGAGGAAAGAAATAATTTCACTTGTAAAGCTATTGATGCTGCTTTTCAAAGCATAATTTTCTACCTTGCTTCTTATTGTTCCCTCTGTTGGGAGCCATTCTTGCTGAATACCCTACAGACAGGGTTAAAGTTGCCTGCAAGCTAGAAGTTTGCAGAACAGGTGGGCTCGTTACTGAAGGAGGAAGTTTGGCAATGGAAAGAGTTGAACATTCCTTGCCCCAAGGAATGAGAGACAGAAAACAGGAACAAGGATGTTTTGAGAGAACTTATGTAAAGGTCAGCAATTGTTTGCATATCTGTGGGTGTTGCTTCTCATGCACATCCTAGGGTATAAATATGCTGTGCTTAATAAACTCGGGGCTCAGTATTCACTTTTAGCCCTCCCAACTCTATCTTCTCTTTCTCTCTCTCTCTTTTTCTTAATCCTCACTCCCCATCTTGGGAACTATTCGATCTTAGTCGGTGGACTCCGGCATTCCTCCATTCTAAATAAAATGATATTTTATAAGAAAAAAAGTCACAGTAAATAAAAGAGTAGCAGACAGTGACACAGTAATCAAGATGAATAATGAATGATGTGTATTTAAAGGAAAGAAAAAAATCACAAGTGTGTCTCCCTCTTTCCTCCAGTTCCTTTCTCCTGGTACTTCAATTGATAACTTAAAAGAGAAAGAAAATGCCAACTCTTTCATCATTGTTCTACCTAAGGTATAAATCTTTACTCTATCCCACATTCTATTCTGTTGCAAAGGCCAGAAAATTCCTGATTCCTTTGTGTTTTTTTTTTTTTAAGTAAAACTCATTGGCAAACTAAAGGTATATTTCTTTTGCACACTTTTAGAAAAAAACACTAGACAGCCACTTAAGCTTTATAATCCCTTTCTCTTCTATTTTAAATGATCTTAGTTTCATAATCTTCATAGAAGCAGTAAATGCAATGAATGCAAAGTGCCAAGTTTTCAGCTCCTGCAGCCCTTTGACTCTTAAATAATGTTGAAGTCCTTTAATTTCCTTATGTAAATTTAGCCTTTCCAAGCACCTGAAACCCTTGGGTAGGTTAAAAAAAATCTCTGGGCTATTATTTATGTCCTTTAGGATCAAGTTAGCCAGACTTCTGGTCTTATTTGACATGCTCCAGACCTAAGAGCAGGGCTTTTCATTGACTACATTTTTAATTATTAAATCCCTGTCATCTCAGCATATAATTGGGTTGTTTCTTAGTTCTTTAGATAATATTCAAGTCTACTGAACCAAAATCTTTTATTTTCCTGTCCTCCATTCTTCCAGAATATATTTCTTTGCCTCTTTCTTTTCTACACGGTAGAGTCGTCACTACCGACTTTCGGGTTTCTCTGAGGACAACTGCCTAGCAAACTTCTTAAAAGGCATCCTCTTGGAGTATGAGTATGTATCTCCCAAGGTCTTTTCCAAATATTTTCACCCACTAGGTTCCCAGTTCTCAGTTATTATTGGCAGGATCATTTTTTTTCTGACCAAGTCCTATTTAAAATAATACTTATTATATAAGCAATTCATTTGCATAAATGTTTTCAACATACTCTAATGTCAAATAATTCTATATCTTATAAAAGCATCAGCTATGAGCGGTTTTGAAATGGTTTGAAAACAAGTTGTATTTCTTTGAATAAGTACACACTTAATTTAGGCAATATACATCTTCATATTTTTCCACAAAGCTTTTTAAAAACTATCACAAAATGTATTGCGGTGAAATCTAATTCTGTCTCTTAACCACAAATGTGACTTGGCTTAATAAATTATGAAAAGAATCAATGAGGCTTGCATCAATGCCTGAAAGAAAGCTGCAATCATTCATAAAGAGTAACTTTGGATGATTACTAAGTTCTCTGAAGAAGTGAGACTATAGAAAATCATAAATGCTTTATCTAACAATTATCACTATTCCATAACCAATAGAAAAAAAAACATTTTGGAAGTATTTCCAATAAATCTACAAATGGTTTGACTGAAACTGATATGGACTATTTTTACAGAACTCTATTATAACTCTTAGTTACAAAGATTGCTTTCTGAATGGAATAATAGTGTTCTTTTGTAAAAATGACAAATACCTATAATTGTAGATCTTTTGATGAAATACTTCTACTCAAGAGGAAAAAACAACAAAAGGAATGCTTTTACTATATAGAATAATATAATACTCATAGAAATATGAAAGAATCACAAAACTGATGTAGTATAGATTATAGATGTTTAAGGGACAGTTGAAGCCTGAATTTAGTTAATTCTTCTTCTTTGTATTCAAGGAAATACATCTCTTGAATATTTTGTTCTATGTGCCAAGCACTGTGCTAGATCCTAGAGAAAAATGAAGATGAATATAATTGTTCCCTATCCCCCAATTACTTCACACATGTAAAGGGCTCATGATGCAACTAAGAGCACAATAACATGGGTACAACTGAAAAGAAGGTATTTCCAGATATAGCCATTCACACAGACAACTTATTCTTTCCACGATCAGCATAAGAATTGTGCCTGAGTTTCTATACAAACTACTGTGACAGTGAATAAACAACAACCGCTATTGTTGAAGAGATTCCTAGATTCTTTGAAGAGAAATATATAAACTCAAACTATATAATTCCTATTTTAAGTAATGGAATTGATGTAAATTCCAAGAATGCATCTTAAATACAACCAGAAAACTTAAGGGGTATTCATTATCTTGATGATGACTGAATGAACTTAAAATGATTATAACTTCCATATGAAGAATTATTACTCATGTTTTATGGCCTGTGTTCATAAACATTGAATATATGCAAATTAGTGATATGTTTATTGAAGGAAAATGTTATAAAGAACAGAAAGAAACTATTAGATATGAATGAAAGAGAATTTGTTGTTTGTAACTAAATTATAGATATATAAGACAATAATCATTTTAATGATTGATAGATTTGCAGGAGAAAATTTGTTTTTTTGTGTCTACTGTCAAATCAAATGATATGTAAAAACATATTTACTAGAGTACATCATTGAGAGTCAGTTTCTACTTCCAATCTGTTTCTTAAAATAACTCATTTTGCACTGTGTTTCAATAGATGAGAATGTTTGGTTTTAATTCACTGAAATCCAGAGTGTAGAAGAGTGAGGGCATCTGTATCTGTTCCCAATGGCAACACTACTTCACTTATATAGTTCTCTGAATCATTTTCACATCTTTTTTTTTTTCTTTTTTGCACACTCTGGGTAAGAATCCAAGTGCTTAGTATTCTCTGAAGTCAATGGGAATCTGTTATTAGGTTAGCTTGATATGGATGTTGCAAAAATTATAATATGTATATATATATCTTTTATGACTAAGGACCAAGAAAAGCAGATGGTTGGGTGAGAAACATGGAAGTTGTTGGATAAAGCTCTTGCCAAAAAAGTTTTGGTGCTAATATAATGTATTCAGTCAATTGGAACATCTTGATAACACCAAATATAGAAAAGAAAGTTGCATCTGGTTGCCTTTGTAACTTATGTTATGAGGTTCACATTTTTAAAACAAACAAACAAACAAACAGTTTCCCTGCTCATGTATCTGACTTTTATAAGTAACTAATGTTTTTACTTTTAAAACAAAAAGTATTAGTAATTAAAAGATTCTTTCGATTCTGTGATCAAATTAAACTTCTCTATTTTAGAGATAGATGATAGATGATAGATAGATAAATATATACATACATACACATACACATACATAGATACATAGATAGGTAGATACGTAGACAGGTATTTAATTCGATAAATAGATGTATAGCTCATCTACAAAAACAGTTTGAATATTCACATGACAGAAATCACAACCAATTTTAAGTTCAGAAAAAAAATTTTTCTGATCCAATTGGAGAATATAATTCAATATAGAACAAAGCAATTATCTTTGAGTATAATCCTCATTGCACTACAGTACACAGTGGTCAATCTATGGTGCCAATTATGGCACCAGAACAAACTTTAATGTCACTTGCCTGCTATATGCTCCTCTTTATTTTCTGCACTCCGACTTTTTTTGGCCTACGTTCCAAAATTGCCTCTTTTTTTTTAGGCAGCCTGTTTTTATCTTCTTTATATTTCTTTGTCTTCTCATGATTATGTTCTATGACTATATTCCTTTCTTTTATTCTTCGAATTTATTTTCCTTAGTAGTCACATACAGAGAATTTTAGTGATTAATACCCTGTCTTTGGTACTAAAACATTCAGTCTCGACATTTGGGACTGTAGATGTTATTTTAGAATAAGAATCAGTATTCTATTCTATTTCATGATGAGCAATTAAGAAAAAAGTAGAAAACAAAAAATTTTATTCAGGACCAAATACAATTTAGGATGTCTTCAGGAATAGGAAGACATGGAGCATAAGAGACCAGAGAAGCAAATTTTCTTTTTTGAAATAGTCATGAGAGAGGATTCATATGCTGCATATGGAGACACCATAGTCTCTTAACAGAAAAAAAAAAAAAAAAGAAGAAGAAAAGAAAACGCAGGCCTGTAATAAAATTTATTTATTTTTCCTTATTGACTGTATTGTCTCAGGCTAGTCACAACTACTGTGAACCTGTGTCCTCCTCCCTAAAATAAACATAATAATAGCAATCTTTAAGGTTGTTGAAGAGCTGAAAATAAAGCATACAAAGAATCACCACAGGGTAGAAAATGTTCTATTTATTTTTATAAGTTTCTCTATATAGTTGTTATTCAGAACAGGTGTGATAAATGACAGTAGTATGATTGATGAGGGCAAGATGTTTATTATGCTTATGCTTATTTTTTTCATTTTCTCAATATATTCTTCATATACTAACATAACATTAGAAAAGTTAGTGCTAGTTTTTAATTTAACTTTGGTTAAGTTTAATATTATTATCTTTTTTCAATTTAATCCAATTTTACATAATCTAATTTTACAATTTTCTCTATTTCTATTGCTTAGTTGTGAATTTTTCCTGAAGAAGCCAAAAACCTATCCTTGTATAAATTTATTGTCTGAAAACTGACATCCACCAATATACTTTTTTTACTATATTAGTTCTAAAAACTATTTTTTCTTTATGACCTAGGAGTGTTTATATTTTGGCTACATTGTAAAAAAAAAACAAAAAAAATTTTTTTGTTGTTGTTAAATTTTAGAAGTGTAATGGAGACTTTTTAGATTGTCTGCCAAACTCCGAGTGAGAGTCCTGGCAGCTGTGATTATTCTGGGTGACTTCATTTTCCTGGACACGGTTTTTGCAGTTAGTTTAGACACCTGCATGGAACAGGAATTTTGAATTGCGAACTCAAAGAAGTCGACTTTGGCTCTTCTGAACTGAAACTTGCAAACTACAAAGAAGTTGGACAAACATTTTTCTCATATAAAATAAGAGTATGAAAAGACTTCAAGTAGAGAGAAGAATTTAAATTACTCAGAATTATCAAATTTGAAAGACTCAGTTGCCCTAAAAGTAAGAGAAGACAAAAAGGAAAAGGGAAACAAAATAAATGAGAATAACCAGAGGACCTACATAGAAACTGCCTTAATTCCTGATGCCTTTTTAGTTCTCTCGCTTCAAAGGCTGACATCACTATCTTCCCCTGAGATCCATGAGCTACAGCTTTAATTTTATCCTACATTTTTTGTTTTTATAACACTAACCTGAGTAGGTTCTTGTTAATCATAAACCAAAGAACCTTAACCCAGACACATAGCTATGAATGTAAATTTTTTAAAAGTAAATTTCATAGTTAAAAGATGATAATTTAATAGAATCACACTCATTAATATAGTCAAAATTTCTATTTGGTGTGGAAAACCTTTAAGTCTGAATCACAAAGCAAGTGTCTAAAAAAAATTTCCTCTTCTGCAGGTGGGAGTGGAACATAGGAGCAATCAGCACTTACCCACAGAGGTACATTTGGGAGGGATACACCTGAGGACGGCAGCAGTGCACAAGGAGACAGTTCCTAAGTTGAAAAGGTGTTAAGATTCTGTACAGTGAATAGAAGTCAAGGAACTTTATTACATCTAATTGGAGATGTATTGGCATTTAGAATCTAAATCCTGAACAGCTGCAAACCCAAAATCTAGAAATTATTTTGTTAGTATAATTCACTGATATAATGCACTCCTTACCATTCCAAAAGAGAACCTACTACCTCTAGAAGATGAAATGTTGAGCTAATCAAAGAGATAATCTAGACTGAGCTATTAGAAAAAAATTCTTTAGCCTTATTAAAAATTTTCTTTATTCCTTAGTGAGACATAATAAGTCAGTCCCAGTATTACAGTGTGCAGTTTCAGATTTTCATGAACTTGACTCGTTAACTACGTGGTTGATATTCTTTAGTAAGAACATAGTCTTTCTCATATATATATTTTTTAATGTTTTTACAGTGTGTGTGTGGGGGGGAGTTATTTTTTTCAAATGCATTTAAGACAAATTAGTGTTGTCTGGGTAAATCAAAAATACATAATTTCCATTTAGGCTGTTGTTCCTAAAAGGTAGACACAACAATAAGTACTGTTCCAGAGTAGCCTTTTTTAGAGATTATTTCTATTTGTTGCCTCATACTACATATATAAATATTTACTGTCCTCAGTTTAAAAAAATAAGGGACAGTACTAAAATTAAATACGTTAATTTGATGCTTTGATAGTCCTAGAGAATTATTTCATCCATAAACCTGATTCATTGTTTTTTAATTAAGAAAATATCATATACAAAACTAGGATGCAAAGCAATATTCAAATGGTGGAATAATTTTTAATATAGCCATCTTTATGATTTTACTCTCTCATAATCAGATGGCATCATTTGTTTCTCATTAGTTAGCATCACTGTTACAATGCTTAAGGCTATTCACAGCCCTTATGGTATTTGTTTAGTCTGTCTGCACCCAGAAATATCATTACAGCTCACAAATGATGGCAGGAATTACTGTTTTCCACTTTGTACACCTATCCAATTCATCCAAATTGATTAGAGCCTTGAACTCTGACTCTAAAAGATTTTTTCAAAACTTTCTGCTTTCATAACAGTTATTACTCCAAAGCATCAATCGTTTTTAGAGGGTGATAAAGGTAGGAATGAGTAAACAGTAAGATTGCTTTTTTCAAACTCAATAAACCCTAACATCATGTGTAGTTGGTTAAGGAATCCTTTCTTTGATAAAATAGTTATACCTGCACATGCAATAAGTGATATAAGACTATTTTAACAACAAAGTTGAGAGATTTCTTAATTGAAAGGTGGATTAAATGAGAAGAATGGCATCTGGAGCAAGCAGTGGAGACCAAGCCAATGAAGTGTAGGAGAAAGAAGAAGAATCTCTTTAGGATATTTCTCCTTTAAAAAGAACAGAGATGGATACTTAGCTCTAAACTTAGGATCTAGGCCATAATTGACACTAAATAAATGTCAATGAATGAGCTAATACATGAGAATGGAAAATAAATGAATGTGTGAATGTACTTCTCCAATACATTCTGCTAAATGACATATCTAAACATTAAATTTCACCTTTGTTAAATGACAAAAGTTTTCATGGAAATTGAATACAATAACAGTAATGGAACTTAAGACAACATTCTTTATTAATTTATATATATATACATTTTCTTGCTTATCTGCATGTCTCAGTGGAATATTTTTTACATTGTGAGATCTAAGTAAATAAATAAAATAGTCCTTCCCCCAGAAGATTTAACCCAGTAAAAATACATTTATATATTTGCATATAAATCATAGAGTCAAACATAATCAAGAAGAGAAAGGGGTGGATGGCCAGAAAATGAGTTGAGAAATATGAAAACATTAAAGTAGCTAAAATTGTACTGTAAGTTTTAAAATTAACTTTTAATATTAACAATATACATTTATTACAAAAAAAATTTCATAAAGTAGACAGTGAAGCAAAAGAAAAAATCACATAATCTTACCCAACCCAGAGAGATAAACACATATGTATGACATCTAGAATATGTGCTATTAGAAAGATTACTGCAACAATATTTAAAACAGTAAAACTTATAATAGCCAAAAAGTTCAGTGGTGTTTACAAAATGGTTAATTAAATTTGAGGTAGCCAAATATTAAAACACATAAAAGAGAGACAAACATAAAAAAGAGGTTTTTAAAGAATATTCAATAATAGAGAGATCCAGACAATAAACACATATTAAACTTCCAGTTTCATACATTTATATCTATCCTTGTATTTCTATTTCTATTTATCATTTATCATTTATCTATTTATCTGTCATCTATCATTGGAGAATCAATACAGAAAAAAAATAATACTAACTTACTATAAGTAAATAAACATGCTTTCAACCAAATAATTTTAAAAAATGAATAAAAAGGAAGGATTATCACTGTTGAGATTTGAACTAGTGGTCTGGGAAATCAAGCAAAAGAATATCTCAAAACACTGAGCAAAGATATAAAGAGATGAAAATCATGAAGTGGAAAAAAAGAGACAAAGAAAACAGATACAGAAAACATAACGTGAGTAATAGCAATTTCAGCAGAGAGAAAAAGGAGCAGATAGAGGACAGACAAACAAACTTAAAACAAACTTAAGAACCAAAATTTTCCGGTGTGAAGAAATGCTTGAATCCATAAATTAAAGTTGTTCACTGAATTCTAGGCGGAATTTGTGGAACATAGACTTAGGTATATCTTGGTAAAAGTTCTGAACTCCACAGGTAAAAAAAAAAAAAAAAAAAAAAAAATTCTTGTAGTCTGCTACACGGAAAGCTGAAACTATATACAAAGGGAAAGAAAATTTTCTCATCAGTGATCTTAGATACTACAGTGGAATATAATATAGATTCTTGAGAGAAATACACTTCAATCTAAGAATTTTCTACTCAGGTAAGGTAGCTTCCCATGGCAATAAAATATTAGTGAATATATAGGCTTTCATAGGATATTTTATCCTTATATATATTCAAGAAAGATTACTAGCAAACAAATTAAGCATATCAGTGATCTTAACAGGAGAAAGAGAAGAAACAAGACTCTGGTCAGCAGTGGGTAAAGATGTGGTAACTAATAATATATAATCAGTCCTAGTTATGGTTTCTTAAAGTAAAAGACACAAACTGCTATAAGGAACTAAAAATTCCAAACCATCACAACAAAAACTGCTAAATAAAGATGAAGTAGAAGAAATAAAATACTTCCCGAAGTTTTATATCTTGGTGGGGATGTTAGAAAATAAAACTATTTTATGTCTTATTTTCTTTATGAGGGGAAAAGAGTATAAGAAAAGAGAGTGTGGGTGTGGATAAATAGTTAGTGGATTATATACAGTAGCTGAGGCTACACGTTTGGTTAGAATCATTAGTAAAAGAAATAAAAATATCAATAGAAAGCAGTAAACCAAGTGTCAGTTGTTACAGCTAGTGTGAATGGATAACATCTGAACAAAGAGTCCTACCTGGCTTCCTGTGTTATCTGCATTTCTATTTTAAGAGGCGAGGAGAAAATAAAAATCTGAATCCTAATTCAAACTCCTTTAGAGAAATCTCAAGGATTTATTCTTGTTTTTGTCCTAAAAAAAGAATATTTAAGACATTTCATAGCTTTTTTTATGTCTTTTAAAATTCCTACTAAAAATAAATTATTTCTTTACATCCCATTTATACTAGCTAAACAAAAGACAGAAAATTTAAGTACTAAATATCTAACTTTACTTTCAAAAATTAATTTCTAAGCAAGGATCTCACTCTTTATATAGAGAAGGTCACCCAATATCTTCTCTCAAGTAGAAAAGAATGTTCACATTTCATTGTTTTCACAATAAAGGAAATAAAAATAATTTTCTAAAAAGAAACTTGAGTGTAATTTGTTTGACTAAAGTATAAATGTTTTTATAGAGTTCATTTACTAAAATACTTATAAATTCAGCAGTTTTATTGAGTGCCAGTTATGTGCATAGCACTGTGATTATTATGAAAGAAATGAAGACAAAGGACGTAATTCTGTTTTTTAAGGAATTCGCAGACACACACACACACACACACACACACACACACTATAATGCTATAAAATAGGTGCTAAACATAGTGGCAGCTAAATGCAAGCTTTTTTAAAAGTAGGTTAGAAAAGCCTTCAGAGAGAAAGAACCACATGGAGACAGTCTTGAAGGATAATAAGAAATATTCTGTGGAGTCTACAATGGGAAGAGCATCTGTGAAACCACAGGAGTATAAAGTAACTTGAAGACACTGTCCATTATTGCACTGTGTATGGTGTTTATGTGCTGCAAAAAGGAAGCCACAGATGAGATGCTATAGGAGAGATAGAGAATTGGCTCTAATCTGCCTGTAGGTCATGCCCAGGGCTTGCACTTTCTCCTGTAGGCAATGGAGAGCCATTGATAAACACTAATCAAGACCTCCCTTATTAATCCAGTGATTTAGTCTCGTATTCCGAATTGTTGATATTGGGTTGTTTTCACGTTTGAACATTAAAATAACTCTTTTTAGCAAAATGTTTTAGTAGTTAGTATTGATTTTAACTAAAGTAATTAATTAAATAAAGTTAAAAATCGGAATTGTAAAGTTTGATATTAAGTTCTAATAAAAAGTTTTCCAAAGACATAGTATATTTTCCATTTTTTTTTGTCTCTATCGCACCTAGAAATAATGCTGAGAGAAACAGAAACACATATGATGTAGTTTATTTCATCAGTCTAGGGCCCACTTATTTACAGACACATTTTAACATCTCGAAAATCAGGATGTGTCTTGCAATTGATGTCATTTTAGGACATTAGCCCCAGATTTTTTTTTCAACAGAATATAAAATAAGAATGTATTATCTTAGATGCAGAGGAACTGCTTTGTCTGGTGGGTAACCTCGATGTAATAAGTCTCCACAATTAAGAGCAAAGTTTTCACTCAAGTACAGTCTCTGAAGTTTGGTTGGAGAGAGTAGAGCCCACTGTGAATAACTCCACAGTTCTGATTTTTTATATTTTTACAGATAGAACAATTGCATATTCTTTAAAAGTGCTAGATAAAACTTTAGAATCTTACTTTTTATATTATATAATTTAAAATTGAAACAAAAAAACAATTTGTAAAATTGAGCAAGGGAATTAGACTACATAAAGGAGAAAATATAATATAAGTAAATATAATATTTTTAATCCTAAATCCAAAGATTTTAGTTTAGTCTAGAAAGTTTTATAATATGTGGGGAATACAAAATGCTAAAAGCACTCTTACCTGCTGGGTACAAAAAATATAATAAATAATTCTAAACTTTCAAGTTATTAATATCCTTTACTTGCAAATTTCACTGCATATTCATATTTCATAAATTGGTAATAATTCATCAGCTTGCAAATGTCTCACTTTTTGTATAAAGACTACTTGTCAGAAGGGTTGAAAAATAAGAAGCAATATGATAAAACTAGTTTAAATATTTCAGTAGAATTAAAATAAGCCCAGAGTTAACATTTATATTTGCATTCATGAAAATCGTTGTTTGATGATTTTTGCAACTTTTTTCTTCTGTTGAAAAACACATATTGGCTGTCATATCAAGATATATATTTTATAAAATATCTGATTATTCTGTTTGATGTCCTGAAAGCTTTAAAGTTTGTCTTTTTTCTTTAACTTATATCTCTTTTAAAGAAAATAACTGTGATCCTTTCTATCTCTGAAGGGAAAGTGTCAATGAAGTGCAAATCTGAACTTCTGAAAATGTTTTTAACATTATCACAAGTGACTCCCTCTTGGGAGTTTGTAAAAGGTAACAGAAATCACTATAAAAATTATAGATTAGTAAAATATTATTTGTTATCTGGATATAAATATTAATTCTGTACAAAGATTATCCATGTTGTTTTATTCCATAATAAATCATTGATGAAGCAATGACTCGCTTATGAGAAAACAGCCTTGGGCCTTAAGAATCAAATAATTTTGGACCTAAGAGACTTCCTCACAATAAGACTGCCTTTCTACACATGTTAAAAATGTCCTTTAAACTAGTTTAAGAAAAAAATGCAAGATAATTAGTGTATACCATTTAACTAGGCATATAGTAAGTGCACAATATTCATTGGTAGAGTTAAATAATTTATTAACTCATTTTATTTGAATTATCTCCAGTATATTCCAGTTTATTATAATTATCACAAGAAAAAAAAAACATGTTTCTTTATGATTATTTTCACTACAAGTGCTTTTTTTTAAAGCAAATAAAATAGAGATAAAGAGAGTGACAGAGACAGAGAGGGAGAGAAAGAGAGAATTTTAGAGATTAAAAAAGAGAGGGTTGAAATAGCAGAAACACTGATGGTTTCCTATTTAATATCTATCCTGTCTTGTCCATATCTGTCTTTCTATTAGAACATTAGTTCTAGCTTTATAATACCTGACTCTAATACATACATAATTCAGGCATTCAGTTGATCTGTGGTAGGACCCGAGATCTTCCATTTTTAACTTGTTCGCTAATGGTGCTGATGCTGCCGGTTCAGAGAACACTATTTAAGAACTACTAGTCTAAGCTAATAATAGTAATCCCTAATACTATACAGATAGACAGATAGAAAACATCTGAAAATTCACACATACTGTGATGACTATTGTCCATTCTAATTAGTAATGTTCTGTTCTGATAGGCAACTGCTATACTGGTTGTTCAATATTTAAATATCATTCCAAATAATTCAATCTCTTTTTCTTAATTGGCTTAGGAGTGTTCATGATTTTTAATTTTGGCCAATGAGTAATTTTCTGCTGGGAACTTGTAGAAAATATTATTCTTGTTTTTGAAAAAGATACATAGAGGAAAAGAGTTTTTCTAGATCTGCGTATTGTCTTTTATCTGCATGTGACACCTGGAGATATAAGAGCTACCTTTGGATCAAAAGGTGGGTAAACTTAAGAGGATAAGCCATTCAAGTCAAAGGCTGAGCAGAGACAAGGAAGGAACCTGGGAGCTTTATGATATTCTTAAGAGGTCCATTTTGGGGATTACCAAACCTTTTTTTTTTGGTCATATGAGATCACATGTGTTCTTACATTGTAAGCCCCTTTTTATAGAGGTTTTTTTTCCTTGCAGACAAAAATCTTAACTAATGCAATGGGTATAGCATAGTTAAGTTAAAAAACACTGCATTTTTTTATTGGAGGGCAAATGTGAAAGAAGAAAACAGGAAGATAATTATTATTAAATTAAAATTTATTTGTTTAAAATCATTGTACATGTATTCATTAGAAAAAAGTTCTAGTTAATCATTTTAATCATTACATATGTTGTGTGATTTATTTTTAACTCTTTGGGTTAAAAAAAAGCTAACAAAGTCTAACAAGTATGATTATTGTCTTTTTGACAGAAACCAAATAAGGCCAATGAAATAGCAGTTTTTAAATTTAAATCAGAGACTTTTATTTGTCAAAAAAAAAAAAATCCCTACTGTTGATTACTTTCCAATAAATAAAAGGGAGAAAATTACCTTTTGAAAATAAAACTAATTTTTAAGTTTTAATAATTTAAACAAAATTATCTCTACTGCCAACATTTTTAAAATTTTTACTCATAGATTAATCTATATTAGAAACCCACCTCTTTTTTTTCCCCATTACCACTCATGTCTGGTTTTATTATTTCTGGGCAGGAGACTCAGATTTTGTACTGACTGTTGTCTTTCAATCAAAAGTGATCCTAACAAAATTAAAAAAATATGTATGGGGCTGACTGGTAAATGGTGGGGTGTATTAAGATATCAGAAAACGAGTAAGCCTGACTGGTCGACATGAAGTACCAAAATCCTATAATTCATCCTGAATAGAAATAATGCCCTCTCTCTTGCCCTCCAGAGTTCATAACCAATTGAAATGTAGACATGGATCAAGCATTTGGAAATCAGACTTATATTTATATTTTCTGCTAATGAACATGATTTAGTATCAACAAGAAAAGTGGGCCAACTCACTTGGGTTCAGCAGATTTATCTATCCAGCTGGATAACCACATCCTACCCTAAAGGAACAGGCAAAAAGCAACACCCTCTCAGGAAGGCAAATGAAAAAAGACAGGATATAGAGAAATCAAGTTTCTCCTGCTACAATCATTTCCCTGTGCCTTCCCAGAAAAACAATGGAGCTGGAAATGTTACATCCATTATTTTTTCCACTACAGCAGTGGAGTAAAATTTTGCTCTGCTTTATGCATACGGGAGCATATGTAAATAAGTGTCCTTCCTCTGTATCTCTATCCAATAGATACTTTGTAGTTCCCTGTCTCTAATTATTAGCTTAACAATTAGGCTTGTCATCAATCGAGAACATAGATGGTCCCACCAGGGAAAGAGATCAATCAGCAGTTCAGCATGCTTTCTACGATATC
This sequence comes from Macroglossus sobrinus, assembly GCA_004027375.1. Classification (NCBI taxonomy): domain Eukaryota; kingdom Metazoa; phylum Chordata; class Mammalia; order Chiroptera; family Pteropodidae; genus Macroglossus; species Macroglossus sobrinus. Next base: position 65,200 of record PVKZ01002543.1, on the reverse strand, counting down.
TGGTACTGCTTTTTTGTTTTTTTTTCTTTTTGGTATTTTTCTGGGGCCACTAGAGTTCAGTTTTTTTTTTTTTTTAAATCACAAGACCATTCTAAAATAGGAATAAAATGACATTAATATAACTAGCACCAAACCAAACTGTATACTTTATTTTAATTCTCATTCAAAATGGGCCCAAGTACATTGTCCATCATATTTTACCAGGGTTATGCAACACAAATGTCAATATAGAGATGCCCTTGATTTGAATTAAAATCTGAAAAAGAAATTAAGAATGCAAAATATAGTCTTTCTATAGTAAGTGAAAGTAAAGCATGATCAAAGTCCTAAGTAATTAATTACAGTTTAAAAACAAATTGAAGTCTGAAAAAAAATTCTCTATTGCTTATTCTGCTCTGTTTCAGCCAAAACAGGAATTCCGTTGTTATTTTTTAAGCCTAGGTAGATTTAAGGTTCTTTCAGCAGTAACAGACTGAGCTGTCTAAATACATCAGATATAGTGTCATTGGCACTTTCAAAATTTAAAATAATCTAAACCAAATTCATTAATATTCTTTAATTTTCTAAAGAGTCTTAACAGTATTAACTTGTAATTGGATACAAAGATGCACATTACAAATGCCCATCTTAATTTTTAGAAATGTAAGTGACTCCCCAGTTCCTAGAGTCCTGTCTTAGGCAAGAATGATGGTTCCAGAACCTGTACTTCATACAATTCTGATTCCTCCTGATGAAACCACAAGAGAGTCAGAAGAAAGGAACCAAGCCACAACAGCTTTCTAGGTTTCAGCTTCACTGGTCAGCCTATCAGAGTTGTCTACAGATCATGTCTTATGAACTAAAAACCAGTGAGAAAGAAATATCTCATCAAGAGACTATTTATAATATTGCATCTACCTTTAATGTTTCCTTGGGGAAAATCTTATGTTTGTGTATTATATCTACTCTGAATGTGCCCATTGAAATTCTCTTACTTTCTTACAAAGTTGAGAAATTTGTAATTTGGCAACTACAGTTACCAGGACTTATTTGATATGCTTTCCTTCTTCTCCAACATATTAAAAATCTCTTTGTCTGTTTCCCCATTGGCTCTGTTTTCTGGTTTCTTGGGCTATCCTCAGTCATTTCAATTGTCTTTATGAAATTTTGCCTTTCTTTTTCTGTTTTACAATATTGGTCCCCATTCATGTATTTATACATAATGATAATTGAAATAGCTTCCTCTTTTTTTTAATCACATCTTTACCAGCACATTGAGTTAGACTCAAGCACGTCTTTGATATCACTTACCGCACTTCAAGCTTGTCCTATAGATATAAAGATTATAACTTAAAAAAAATCTCTTAATTCTTCTTTCTTTGATATTTTTATTGTGTTCATTGCTCCTGTTCTGAGAGTTTTGCTGCAATATATTTATAAAACCAATCCAGTTACCTTTTAAATTCCTGAACAAACCTGTTTCATGACAGACCAAGACTACCAAGCACAGGCCTATGTAATTGCTTCATTGTTTTCACATGGGAGAGCAAATGTCATCAAGCTGCTTCCTTTTTCAATCGAAGAAGATTGAGTAGTCTGTGTGTCAGGGGTCTTTAGACAGTCATGAACAGAATAATGATGATGTTTGGTTCAATGATGGACCACTTTATATGAGGGTGAACCTGTAAAATCATAAAGGAGCTGAAAAATTTCTATTGTCTAGTGACCTTGTAGCCATCCTAACATTATAGTGCAATGCATTATACAAACACTTACAATTGTATTATAACTGCCTATAGTATTCAGTAAAGTAACATGCTATACAGCTTTGTAGCCTAGGAGCTGTAGGGAACAGAATTTGTCACCTCAAAATATATCTCCTTGGCATAAGAATTTTAGTCTGGTTAATTTTGAGAAATAGCAGACATGAGAGAAGCTGTGAAAAACAGGTAGAAATTATTCTTTGAAAAATACATTTATATTTCCAGGGAAATTTTCATTTGTATTTCTCCTTTCTTGTACTGGGAAGAGGGGGATGACTTTATCTCTAGAAATTCTTATCAATACAGAAGGCCATGATTTAAATCTATATAACAACCTTTGCTTTGTTTACTCTGCTTTTCCTGGTAATTTCCCATGGCATTATAATGTCTTCATTGAATTATTTCTGAGTTGGTTCTTATTTTTAAAAACATAATTACTTATTAAAGTTGAACATTGGAGTAAACACAGTTTTGCACCAACATTTAGTGAATAAACACAGTGCCTATTATCAAACTCTTTACTTTAAAATGTCTGCTGCAGTCACAAGGTTCATAAGCTCGACACTTTAAATATTCAACATTAAATAGATCAAAGTATGAAATAAGGAAAAGTTTATTAATTGAGATGGCACTGACTGAGAAGATGGGAGATTTCTATATTTTCTCAAATTCAACCTGAGAGCGCCTCAAGTTAAAATGCCTTTTATGTCTAAGGAAGAGAGGAAGGCGTGGAGAAAGAGGTGGGATCCAAGGAAGGGTGAGAAATCTCTAAATTTCTTTGTTCCCTTAGACTGTTGACCCCCGCTGATCTGAGCCGGCCTTGAGGTTCCTGAAAAATCTTTGATGAACAGTCATTGTTTTGCACATATTTTCTACCTTTTCAGCAAAGACTTCTCTGAAGAGGGGCTGTTTTTGAAGAACACTCAAATATCAAGCAGAATTCCTCTAGTCAATTAGCATATCTATAGCAGGAGCTAGCAGCCTGAGTCAGGGAGAGAGAGGAACGTGTCGACTTAAGAATATCGAAATAAAACCAAGGGTCTTTATTTAATGTATGGTTTTGATTCAACATGTAGCCCCAGCACCCGATTCAGTTTCTTCATATCATACGCAGTAAACTTTGGTCCTTCTAGTGATAATGTATGCAGCATTACTTTTGAGAATAATTATACTTTTTCATTAGGAATAAAAGCTTATGATGTAAATAAAGATTGGGGACACTTATGATGATCAAAATAGGCCTTGAAAATGCTTCTTAAAAATGAAAGTTAACTAATGATGTTATAAAATTTTAGATTATGTCAAAGCAAACATATTTTATATGACATATATGTTGCTTTGATTACCATTTTGATAAAGTATATATGAATTAGACTTTCAACTTCTTTCTTTCTTTCCTTCCTTCTTCCCTTCTTCCTCCCTCCCTTCCTCTCTCTCTTCCTTCCTTCCTTCTTTCCTTCCTCCCTCTCTTCCTTCCTTCCTTCCTTCCTTCCTTCCTCCCTCTCTTCCTTCCTTCCTTCCTTCCTTCCTTCCTTCCTTCCTTCCTTCCTTCCTTCCTTCTTTCTTTCTTTCTTTTCTTTGTTTCTTCATGTCTTTTAGTAATTTATTTCACATGGAATTTAAAATTGCCTATGTCAAAGTTATCTCTGGTTGTAATATCTTCCTATTTATACAAATCTTCATTAATTGATCTGGCTGTGTAGTTTAATGGCTTTATTCATATTACTGAAAACATAGCCTCAAACTAAAATCTTAATAGACATCATAGTTGTATCAATTATAGTATTATCTTTAAGCAGATCGGGCTATTTGAAGGTTACTGTGCATACATAAATATATTCTCCAGATTTATAATAGTACATTATTCAGTTGAGCACAGATTTTTTTACCACTTTGACATTTTCTGAACTTTTGTCATTATTATTAGGTGTTTGTGGTTGTCCCTACAATGACCTTTTAGATATCATTGCTTTGAGAACATGCATTTTCACTGGAACAGCATCTTTGAATGAGACCTTAAAAGTCAATACTGTTCTTCCTGTAACCTACTTTCCAGATAGCTATGTGACACATGGGAAACACACATTGATAAATGAGGGTCTTTGTTGAACATCAAAACAAAAAGAACTAAATTGGGTCTCCAGATATTAATTATTCTCATAGACACAGTCCATCTTAGTGATCTCCCAGCTGAGAGGCAATTTTACAGTTTAACGTGATTAAGCATGGAAATGTTTTAGTCCTGGAGTGTAGTATATAAATGGACTGGGAAAAGGGAAAGGGGTGGGGAAACATCTTGTAACCACATTTATAAATTAAATTGAGAAAGGTAATATTCCCAGCCCTGACACATTTTGGCTAAGAAAACTATCTAATTCAAAATCTGAAAAGAAAGAATAATTTACCCTCTTGCTCAATCTGTTAATGCCTGGGGGCAACTTGTTTTGTAAAAACAGATCAAAGCATTTTACAAACAGATGTAATTTGATCAAAGTCAATATAAATGACTTGAACAAATGCTCGCCAAAGGTAAAATAACAAGCAAATGTGTCCATTGGTTTTTTTTATTTTTGCATAATGTTAGCTTATTTTAATTTTATGTGTAATAGTATATGTAATCAATTTATCTTGCCAACTGTATATTATTTATATTGATTATGTAGATCCAATCTTGTTATAAACTCACATTAAATAATGTATATGAAAACGGTTTTGGAAAATATATAGCATTATACAAATAAAAGTGATTATTGTGATTATAATCATCTTAAATAGTGAGAGTAATTACTGGAACATCTTAAAATATGCTTCTAGCTAATATAATCAGTCAGTCTGTCAGTCAGTTGCATTTATTTTATGAGTACAAACACAGAATTTTATATTATGTCAACTGGTGAGATAGAAAGGAAGGAGAATATATTATCTGGATCTTTTTGAAGACTTCATAATTTGAAGAAAGCACATGATAATCTTAAATGAATATGTGAAAGACAACATATTCACATTACATACTAAATATCAAGTATATAAATTATGACAAGATTAATACAGAACATGTATTCTTGAGGAACAGTAAGAAAAACATGCAACCAAATAACTGCAATAAAATGGGCTAAGGAGGCAGGATTGTATTTGCACAAAGCATGTGTAGCACATAGGTTGGGCAGTTTAGCATAGTGCTGGCAAATTAGCACACCATAATCCTAAATCTGATTGAAACTGTTTTTTATTTGGCCAAGACTATGTCACATTTTTCCTTTCTCCCCCCTTCCTCCTTCAAACCTTTCCTCCTTTCCTTCTTTCTTTTCTTCTTTTCTTCCTTCCTTCCTTCCTTCCTTCCTTCCTTCCTTCCTTCCTTCCTTCCTTCCTTCCCTTCTTCTTTCCTTCCTTCGGACACAAGATGTAAATTATAAATCTATATTGTAACTTACAAAAAAGTTTCCAATAAACAAAATGTACACTGTTGGCTTTGAGATTTTATTTTATCCTTCTTAAAAGCTGCCAATAGCCTGTTACTATTTCATAGATTTTGGCAGAAGACACAGTTCCTGAATTAGAGACAAAAAAATTTTACTACTTACAACTAAAGAAACACAATGAGCATTGCTATATTTGCTTTGGCCATGATAACCCCCATCCCCCAAGACCATAAGGTGACATAGTAGACCCAGGTGGATGCTTCCACACACAGTGGGTTTGATTATAGGAGGACAGTATTGAGTTTGGAAAGTCCACTGCTTTCATAGCAAGCAGTAAGCAAGATCATTTTTGTTTGTTTTTGTTTTTTGGCTTGAGGAGAGATACTATCTCATCCCTCAGAGTTATGAACTACATAAACAACACTGAGGAATGGCCCGTTTCAGTCCACTAGAAATAGTCACCCAGTAAGATGTGTGGTACGAATAAAAATCCCAAGGAGAGCTGTCTTTTTTAACATGTACCATGTTTATAATATCTATACATATGGTATGTATAAAAGTATACGTAAGTCATATAAATATGTTCTCTCCAAATTAATTTATCTGTTTATTGGAAGTTGAATCATAATTCTAACAAGTTCACTTGAGGATATGAAAAACATAGTTGGAGGGAGTGTATATTGACACAATTGTAATGGATTTTTATTTGGTGAAATTTAGATAACTGATGATAGTCATGTTGCATGATCCAGAATTTCTTTTTGTGATGTGTTTACCTTAGAGTATCCTTCTTTATGTACATATGGATATTCATGGTATAATGTTTCTTACAGTTTTATTTATCTTGAAAAAAATTCTGAATGATTATCAATACGGAAAAAGATAAATTCTTAAGTAATAATTAAAATAAATTAAATCCAGTGGGTTAACTGAGGTAATACTCAAAAACCAAATGTGTAATAAAATAAGATACAAATGACACAGGTTATTTATGCAAATAAAAATGAAAAACAATATTAATTACTTATGAATTCAAAATAGTAGAACATGACACCAAATACAGAAAAAATACACAACAAATTGAGAATAGTTATTACCTTTAGATAAAGAGAAAAAAGGGACATAAAATATACTGGGAAGCTTTACTATTTATGAAATGTTTTATTTCTTTAAAATAAAAAGTTGACAAAATGTTAAGGTTGCTAAATCCTGATGGTGGGAACATGGATATCTGTCACAATATTTTTTGTTTTTGTCTTTATGCTTAAAACATTTCAATAATAAAATGAAAAGAAAAACAAAAATATAAACATTTTGCCTGCCTTTCTGCCTAAATAAATTAATATATGTATAAAATTATTAGAAATGTTCAATAGGTACACTTACTGTGTGATTAGTTTTGAGCATGAGCTATAATCTCATGTTCAAGTTTACAATTTAATCATAATCAACAGTAAAAAATAGAAGAATATATAATAGTTGAAAGGTAATATTTTTCTAGAAGTAAAAGAACAAAGATAAGCAAGACAAGTTCTGCTTGGAAGGTTATTTGAAATAAGGATTAAGTATTTTGACCCAAAACAGTGACAGTCAATATTAAAAGCTCTAAAATGAAGAGCAAAATAATTTCTGGAATCTGTTCAAACTGTGATATTATGTTTTAACGACAGATTGTATTGGGGGTATTTATGCTTTTCAGTTTCTGATTCACTAAACTGTTCACTTCTAATGTATTTTAAAAACTCAGTCGACTGTTGATAAATTGATATAATCTTTTTGAGACCCTTTTGCATTGGGAGGTTTCAGAATAGTTTGCTATGATTGTTTAGTGCTAAATGTTTATGCTTCTGTTATTTTATTTTATAAAGTTTGTTTTGTGATTTTAAAAATAATACAATGTTTATAGCATAATAAAAATAAAACTCCAAAATAAACAAAAAAATAACTATATCCCATAGCACAAAGCAACCGATTCTTATTAACACTTGACTTCTTTTAGTACTTTTATATGCATATATTTACTTTTAACATGATTGCAATCATAAAATATATAAACCATTTTCTAAAGCTTCTGAAATTTATTTTAAGATAGAATTTATTATTTAAATTTAGTTAAAGTTTTTTTTAAGATTTGTGTCTCAGTGGAGAAAACCATAGAAAAGTTTGAATTTGAAAATTTTATAATTATTCATATATGCATCTTAAATATTCAGAATGTATTTTTTTTTTCTACTAAAGAAGTACTGCAGCTAGACTCTTTGACTTTAAAGCAGAATAGTGAGAGCCTAAAGCAGGGTAAGAGAAGGCCAAGGCAAGCATGCACTTCTGTCTTTTTAGTTCTCTTGGAAGAAGTGCTTAGGAATACGAGAGTAGATGTAAAGATGAAAGAAAAATATCAGAGAAATTAAATTTAAGTCTAATTATGCCTAATTTTAACTTTGAGTCGGAGGAAAGTTTTGTATTATCTGAAGACCAAAACATTTTTCCTTACCAAATATTATTAAGTGACCAAAGTATCTATTTTGCACAAGCTGCCAAAAAATGAAATTTTGTATTCTACAAGAATAATTGTAGAATATTATGAAGAGAACAGAATCCCGTCTTGATTTGATCTGTGTTGTTCTTAAGTTTAATCTATTTGTAGTTTTAGTTTCTGCATTTATTTGCTTTGTAAGAAAGCTCAAAATTTTGTGGAAGTAAGCTGAGTGACTCAGCAACGCAATAGACCTCAATAATTGATAAAAACAACATAACATTTAATCCCCCTCTATGCTAAATATCAGATAGTTTAAGCTGCCCTGACCTTGAGTGACTAATTATGTTGCAGAAAATTTGGGGAAAAAAATAGTTTCAATTTATATGAGTTAGATTTGCATGGTAGATGAATCAGTCCACATGCATCTGTTCTTTCTTTTCTAAGAAAAAAAAAAAACTGTTCATTATCTCACTTGCTTAAAAACTATAAAAATACTTTTGCTAAATGACAGTTAATCAAGAAAAGAGGATTGATTAGGGGGGAGAAAAGGCAACCTTACGTAAGTCAATCAAAAGGATTCAATTGGAATTTTTCATTTTGCTCATTTTGGTTAATGAAGGTTTTACTTTAATAAACATGAATGTGTATGTGTGTGTGTGTGTGTGTGTGTGTGTGTGTGTGTGTGTGTGTGTGTGCAATGTTTTGAGATAGTATTCTTTTAAAGGTCTATATATGCACTGTTATCAAATGCAGTGTCTCCTAGACACATGTGGCTACTAAACATTGGAAATGCGATCAGTCCAAACTTAGGTAAATGTATAAAACATACCAGACTTTAGAAGATTGTATAGTAAAAAAGTGAATAGAAAATAGCTCATCAATGTTTTATCTATATTGATTACATGTTAAGTGGTAATATTTTGAATATATTCAGTTAAACACATTATTAAGTTATATTTCATCTTTTTCTTTAACTTATTAAATGTGGCTGCTAGAAAATTTAAATTATGTAAATTTAAACTTTAACATTTGTGATTAACACTATATTTCTATTGGTTTGGAACACAATTAACAATGATATGGATACATAGAAAATACTACAGTATTTTCTTCTTATTTTGAATATAGGACTCTGAAAATATTTATGTCTATATGTAAAATTAAAAGATTATTTTTAACTCTGAATTAATTTTATAACATTTCTGCCAGGATTTATACAACATGTAGGTGCTAACCTTATCAGTAGTCACTAAGAGATGCTGTAACAAATTACAGCAATTTGTTTTTATACATTTTGTGACTTTTGTTTTAAATTATCCTCATAGTTTATGGTATATATTTTTTAATATTTAAGTTTTGAGGTTTTCTTTGGTTCTGAAGATGATGGTCAATTGTATTTTAAATTTTAAATATGGATGCCAATTGTTTCTCTTATCTGATAACACCTAATTTACAGAAGAGAGCATAGTATGGGAGTCAACTCAGCCTTCTAAATAAATTTCAGAAATATGCAGACTCTCTCAGGCAGGCACAGCACTGCTAGATCTAGACAAGATGCCCCTTGCATAGCAGCCTTTCTAAAAAACTCCTCCTTAACACCCAGAGCCCAGAGGAACAAGAACTCTGATAGCAGTAGGAGGAAATAATGAGGTACTAGATCAGCCATGTTATGTTAGTTTTTACAAATTTAACTACAAATTAAGTTACTTTTTCTCTGGAGAAAAGTGAACACCTGAGCAGAAAGAATCTGGGAGTCAGGGTTATTGAGCAGGCTGAAAATTCTTGGAGTGAAAAAGCATATTTCTAGTATCGATTCATAAAATGAGGAAGAAAAAACCTTTTTCCTTAAAATCAGTGCCCATAATTTATACACCTTTACACATCTCATAATACTGCTCTTAAATAAGTTATTATACAAGCCTCACAATTCATTTATATGAAGTTATTTAATTTCAATCTAGAAGATTAGAGAATGGTCTCTGAGAGTTTGAACAACTTGCCCATTACCTAGCCAAAAAGTGGAAGATGCTTTTATCACACTCTGCTGTTCTGTCTATGCATCTTTACTGAAATTAAACACAACCTCTCAAAAATTCTACACCTAGTTGGGTCCAAGTTTCGTTAACAAAACGTATCAGGTGGTGATTAAAATTACTAAAATCAAAGCAAAATAAAACAACAATAACAAAAACAAACCTGTTCTCCCTCTTCCTACCATTTTTTTCTCTGCAAGGATACTTGAGAGATCTCTGAGTTATATTTTTTAAAATAAATCTCAAAATTTTTTGAATACTTGATGTATTTTTAGAATTGATGCAAAATTTACCAAAAACAATTACTTTGAAAAATGATACTCTCATTTTAATACTAAAATTTATTAAGTTTTTTTTAAAACATTAAAAATCTAACATATTCTATAATTATTATCAAATTTTATACTTTTATTATTTTATTACTAGTTTACATACAGGTCATTGTCATGACTATGATTTATAGATAATATCAAATACTTGTAGAGTAAAGCAAATGTTTTACAATAAGTGCATTTTTATTTAAGAATGACAATATAAATAATTTAAGGTTCAAGAAATCTCTAGCTTCTCTTCTGATTTATTGGATGCTTTAGAAGGCTGTTAGAAAATTACCTTATAATCACTAAACTTTAATCCAAAAATTTTTACTTTTTTTTCCTAGAAGTCTAATTAAAGAAGTTATATTTAAAATATGTAATATATTTTTATTGCTTTCTGTTAGGCTATTTTGCTTCCTGTGTTGCAGAACTATATGATTTTAACACTGATATTATTTTAATGGGTCATTTAAGTGTAAAAATGTGTATATTATTTGTGAAGTTAGAACTTAAGTTGTATTTCTTAGGCAAATCCTTTATTGATGTCGATGGAATTTTTACTTCAGTAAGAACCATAAAACCATTCCTATTAATATCACTATACAATTAGGTCATAGATTAGTAAGATTTTTTTTTTATGAGTATGAGGGCTTACATATCTACACTTTTGTTATATAAGACAACCTATTTGGCACTTGTTTATTTTCATTTTATACTATTATTGATGTCTGATTTAGTGATGTAAGTTTCCTAATGCATTTGTTGATAAATAGGACGCCAGCTTTGCTGTCTATAGGATTACTGTGTTTTATCTTTTCTTCATTAAATTGTCAAGGCTGCTATCCTCAATTGCAAATACATTCTGTACATTAATGTACGACAATGATTGGTGATATAAAAGTGCACTGAAGAGCATTTCAATTTTTGAACTTCCTGGTTTTAGGTTTTAGTTAATCATTCTACAATTGATGTTCATGCAGGGATGTCATTGATCTCCATCTCCCAAATGACTCATTCATTCTCTTATATTAAACTTGATATTCAGGGTGGTATGTTAACTTTCACAGGCAAAAGGAACACTATTGAGTGAATTATAACAGAGTCATTATTATATTTAGATTTATTTATTCAGGTCATTTGTGGCAAACTTCAGAGATGATGCCATAACCTTGTATTCTTGACCAATTATTCTGTCAATGTATGTTCCAGTCAGACTCATGATATCATAGAGTTACAGAGCAAATGAGAACTTCTGTTTAAACAACTTCATTTAAGGGGAGCATAATTGTAGTAGAGAATGTTAAAGATTTTATGACATCGTGAAGGTGGTAACATATCTGGGGATATGTTTTATATATTTTAGAAAAATCTGAGGTGCTTCCACTTACTGGCTATGTGATATTTGGCAAGTTGTATAACTCATCTAGTCTCAAATTTTTCATTTAGTCTGTACTGATGATGACTACTCTATAGGTTTGTGTGGGGGCAAAAAGGCAGATATACAGTAACTGTTAAATTTTCTTTTTTAAAATTTTTATTATTTCAGAGAAGCCCACCATTAAATCTTAAAAATTATTTCTTAATTATTGTCTCTTGGAAATTTACCTTTGTTATTTGTAAGTTAGCAAATTTTATATAAAATTATTTTTAATCACCAAACTAAAATCAAAGAGTAATACAGGGCATTGTCTTTAGTGGATAAGCAGAGGAAGAAGAAAGGCATCAAGACAGTTTGAGTCTCAGTCTCACTGCATTAGAAGTAAACTGAAACTAGAAATATCTCAGCTTTTGCATTTCTTTGAGCAGAGGACTCTATAAATTTTTCCTTCATTCTGTTGTAATTCCATGAAAAATAGTGAAAATGAGTGCTGGTTCACTTTTCATTTATGTAGTTCCTCTCACCTCTTCTCTAGTCTTGTACATAGGCTCCTGGAATCCTATTATCATTGCCCCTACCCCCACATCTTCCTCTCCCCACCCCCTGCACTGGGTGGGGGAATCCTGTATATAATATTGGTGAGATATTTTAAAGATGTCAAAATTCAGTTGTTTGATTGTTGACTTGTATTGCTGTTAAAGTTTAGGAAATAGAATGTAATTGTTGAAATAATTTATTTGAAATAGAATTTTAAATCCTATGGTTATTCCAAAATTAAGCTATTAAATGTGTTAAACCATCTTAATTTCTATTGTTGTCTAATTCTAGAGGAGAAATTTCAGAAGGGAATTTAGTATTTCTAAATATCAGACAAAAATGGTTAAATTCACTGTAGACTTGTGGGTTGTTGAGACAAATATTTGGCTTGAGGCAACATAGCATTCAAAAGAGCACTTACCTAGGTAAGATAAATGTACAAGCAGAACTCTTCCAAATAAGAAGGTGTAATACCATATTTTAAAAATATGTTAAACTTTTAAAAAAATTTTAGTATTTGACAAAAAAGAAATTGTTATAATGATTGACTAATCAGGAAAATGCACCTTTTTGTTGTAGGAAATAATTAAAGACAAACTTTATTTGGAATAAAGACTCATTAATAATAGATTAGTTTTGAATTTAAGTAATAAAAATATATTAGGATAGCATTATAAAACATTAATTTATGATCCTGCAATAAATTATTTGTATAACAGCAACATAATTGCTTAATAATAATTCCCTTTTTTTTTTTAACTTTTATGAGGTGGTTGTTCAGTAATTGATGGTCAGCCAAACATTATCATATTATTTTCAAATCATCCCTTTGAAATAAGATATTGCAATTATCTTCATTTTATAGATGAGATAACTGAAGTTCAGAAAGACTGACTCTATTCTACAAGGTTACACAGGCCAGAATTTGAACCTAGATCTTCTAATTCCAAGTCCTTTGATTTTACATTACATCCTAATACAATAAGAGGCACTGTGATAATATGGAGAAGTAAGTGAGTTGAGAATTTAACTAACTTTACCTAACTTTACCATTATCCTGATTTTATCATTAACTCAAGGAAAAGATCTTTTGAACTTACATGGAGAAAACTTAAGTCAAGAGATTGTAACTTGCTCAAGTCCACTGATTGAGGTTTAACAGACTTTGTACTCACTCACATGGTGATGTTAAGGGGAAGGAGCAACTATAATCAAAGAAAATAAAAAGGTTATTTAAAGCAAATGAATATTAGAAAAAATTTTTAAAAAATATAGCTGAGCAGTAAAAATGAAAAAGCTACATAGCGAAGCTCAAAGAAACAATCATTCTTTTATTACATTTAGTTGACCAAAGCATTATCGTCCCAGCCTTATTTTTGCACCATATTTTCTCCAGGAAATGGGTTAGCTCTCTTTCTCTCTCTCTTTTTTTTTTTTTTTTTTTGGTTCACATTTCTTAATATTTTTCTTCTCAATATTTTCAATTTATTATCTCTTCTTAGGACCTAGTATCTTTTTAGATAGTCAGCTAGACTGTCTACAAAGAGATTGAAACTTTTTAGCTTAAATATCAATGGCCAGGTTATTTCCAGAATCAAGCCTCAGTTCAAATGGTTGGTAAACAAATTTTAGTGGCAAATATTATCACAACAGAGCATGGATTTAATGCTTTTTCTTGATCCAGTGAGATCTCCAGTTACATATTTGCTTGGACACATACTAATTTTTTTTTCTCTTGTCTTTATGCCTCACTGCATTACTTCTGTGCTTTCTGGGTGTCCTAACATTACTTGCTATTCAGCGTGTGGTCCATCAACCAGCAACACTGGCATATGTTTTTATAAGTCTTGTTAAAAATGGGTAATCTTAACACCTCAAGACATACTCAGTAAGAACAATATTCTCAGATGGTCCTTGTTCACATTAAAGTTTAAAAACTACTGATGTTTGCTATTTATCATCTCAAAAATAAATATTCTTTTATACATCTCCTTGGTCCCATTTTTCTAAGTTTTCCATATCATGATTATATAGATATTATTTTGATTAAGTATTTACTCATGTATTGTTGATGCTCTTAAGGATATTGCAGAGTGTAAAGTCAGTTCAAGAGAGATGTGATTCCTCTTGGATGGTTCAAGTAATTTCTGCAGAGGCAGATAAAAGGCCATGAAAGAATTGCTTTTTAAAGCGACTTTATTCTTAATGCAATCTCACATTATTCATTCTTTGCATTTCTCTGAGCACTATAAAATTTACCCAATATATTTTCATTGGGTGCTGAATGCTGTGCAGTTAAAACCTGCAAATTTAAAAGTAAATGATTATTAATTTTATGTAGAAGAAATTGAAAATTTTAAATTAAATCATGTGATTAACAAATGCCTTATGTTTTTTAGGCAATTTTCATATACTACAGATGAACATTTTAAGACTTGGTAAATATCACATTCTAAAAAGTAAAGCCTTTTCAATTTTTGAGTTTCATTAACTTTTCCTGGCTAAATGCAGAGTGTTTAATCTAGATAGCCTATCTAAATCTGAAAGCTGTTTGCTAAAATAAATTTTTAAAAATGATTGGAAAGAAAAATTAAACAATACACTGTATTGTGAGACTCGACTAAAATGAAATTGAATCAAGGTTTACAATCTTTATACAAATTTAACCAAAAAAATTCTGAACCTTAGCTAAAATAAAAATGCTTATAATGAATCTCTGAATGAGAGCTGCATATATGAAAACTTACCAAATTAGAAAACTGCAGTACAGATGTCAGGCATATTTCAAAGTGAGGAGTAAGTAACTGAGTCCTGTAATCCTTTACAGAACAATCCACATTGATCAGTAGAAGTTTCCTGCTCTAAAATATATTCAGATTCCTTTCTATCCCCAAAACTAGATCTCCTTTGTCACCATAACTTTAAAAAATATATTCTAAAATTCTTCCTCTCCTATTTATATTTTCTATCTGAATTCTCTGTGTCAACCAACTAAAATCTTATACATCCATTAATATACCATGATTGATGCATTTTTTCTCCTTAGTGGATTCGAAACAATTTCCTTTGAGGTTTCATAACTACTTCCATATTATAAAAAATTAAAACAATTTTATAGTCAATACCAAATTACATTTTGTGGTAAAAATGTATCTTCCCTCTTCTATATGCTCAAAAGTAAAGAACTTTTCTGTTTTTTTTTTTTTGAAGTTTCTACATTAGCCAACATATTTCTTAGCAATGATATGTTGTCTGTAAATATTTTTATATTGAATTAATACTGAAATGTGTATGCTTAGTAAATAATCAATTTAGACAGAGGTAGAACAAGATCGTGTGGGAAATGAGGTAGAAAATATACAGAAATAGATGTCATGAGGAGTAAAATTAATTTCTCAATTGTTAATTTATAGAAGATAAGCAATTAGCTGCCCTGCTGCCAAAGTCATCTCTATTGCATATATGTAAATGGTTGATATTGTCTGCTATAAAATAATTTATAATGTTATTGTATTACTCAGTGCTAAAAATGACTATAAATAATTGAAGTGTAACAACTCTATTTTTACAACTTTTGAAACCTATATAAGTTACATCCTCTGCTCTGCAAGATTTTAAATCTTTCTTGACCAGAATTTTGAGGCAGTTTTTATTTTCATAACATAGACATGAAATTGATTAGTACCAATCAATGATATGTTATTGTGCAAATTCCCTAATGTCTAAATAAAAATACTTCAAAATCTTTTTTTGATTCATCATCAAACCACATAATTCCAAACATCATTATTTTTTATTCTATGTACTATAAACATTGTTTATGCTGTACATCCTCTGATCTTGCTGTTCTGAGATCTTCTCATTACAAGAATTTAAAGTTCACACTTTGAAAGAAATATAAATAACTAGCATTACATTTCTGGAGTAAAGAATCCATTATATTTATTTGAAGTCCTTTATTTTATTATTATTTTTTAAAGCTGAACAACAGGATATTTGTGACAATTAAAAAAATAAAGGCTGAATTGAGTGAGGTCAACATGGATTTTTTTTAACAACTAAATTATTTTATCATATGGCCATTTTTTGACTAAGCATAAATGACTCTTCAGAGATACATAGGGTTATCTCCTAAAATTAAAAATGTCACAAAGTTTTTGTGAAAACAAATAGCTTTGTGTATCTTCATTAAATAATTAATCTGTGAATATATTATATAATTTTATAACCAACAGTGAAGTCTTCCCTTTATATTTTATTGCCAAAGACACTCTCTTACTATATATGTTTTTCTATTTGTTGTAAAAAGTATGTCTTTTAGAAGTGCTTTAAATTTTTTTTAAATTAATATTTTAAATTTATTTTTATGTTACAGTCATCCTTCACTTATTTAGAGTAATTTCTTTTGTAATTGAATTTTGGTCTTAAAATATTATTACTTGATGTGCATTGCAATTATGAGCTTTACTTCTATTATACTGCCTCTGTTCTTGCACTTAAATCTGTTAACTTTTTATTTCACGTTTTTTGTCTGATCTTGAATTTTTAATTCATCTATTTTTTTCTTTATTAAATCACGATTTTATACTTTGTAGTGCTTAAAAGCCTCACAATAAATGGTACTCCAAATTGTACATTTCTGAAAACCTCTTAGAAATGTGAATATAAATACAAAGTGAGAAAATTAAAAAAAAAATTACCTGGTCCTCATTTTTGCAAAAAGACTTACAACTAAGAAAGTTTCTTTACCTGATGAAAGCTTCTTAAATAACATTCTGTGTATTTTTCTCTTTCAACTCCTATAGTATTTCTATGTACCTGTTTTCTTATATTGCCTTCTAATTGTTTTGTGAGTATTAATATTAATTTTAATATAATTGTATAAGCCTTGAAGAAGGGTTAAGGCTGGTTTTTGTATTTTCAATATTTGAAAAATGCTTATTATTTTATAATTATACATTTTAGGTATTTAGTACTTTAATGAAAATCAGGTAATTTCTGTAAAATATGCCATTTATTTGACTTCTATTGACCATGTTTAAGCATCACAAGCAGAATTTACAAACTTACAATATCAACTATTTTATTTAACTTATATGTTAACATATAAGGTTGACAACAAAGCTGTGTGCATTTTTTAGTTTTAGTATCCTCTTAGCTATATCTAAACAGCTGAACAGCAATATTTTAGTCATCTAATAATTAAAATATTAGATAGTCTATCTGCATCAGTGCAAAAGGGACCTTTTTCCCAATGGCTCTCTAATCAAAGAACTTCTGTTCAAGTACTCACTCCAGAGGCTATAATTCACAAGATGCACAATAATTTCCCTAACATCTGCTTTTTCCTCAGTATAACATTTCTGCAGGAACAAAATCATGAATCACAAAATTTTATTGAAGCAAGTAAAAAGTTGTGAACTCATTGAATTCTGTTCACATAAGAAAAGAGTTGTGTGTTTAATTTAGGCAAGAATCTCAAATGGTCGTTGCAACCAGCCCTCAACTATAGTATCTCTAGTTTCCTATCATTTAAAAAATAATAACATTCATAATACCTCTATTAGGTTTCAGACATTGTGTTTTAATCACAATTAGCCATCCTATATGATAGACCCTTCCTTTGGTTTTATTATTCCATTTCAGAGAAGACAAATTAACATGGCTTAGGTCACTCAATTAACAAGTTCTATAATGAGAATTTAAGCAAAAAATTGCTTTTCTTCAAACTCATCTCTTGACAGATTTTCTTAAATTTCACTCACTCTTTATATTTATTTTATTGTGACAGCTGGAGAAATTAGATAGCTTCTATTTTAAAATATTAATTTGGGAACTTAGAGGCAGTTAGCTCGAGGATTCAGATATAACTTTGTGAGTATAATTGTGTTTTGACTTAGTTTTCCAGATTAGTGGTTGACATCAATTTTACCTGTTGGGAGCCATTCTTACCGAATGCCCTACAGCTGAATGCCCTACAGCTGGAGGCCCTACAGACTGGGTTAAAGTTTCCTGCAAACTAGAAGTTTGCAGAGCTGGCGGGCTCCGTGCAGATGGAGGAAGTTTGGCTTAATGAAAAACAGGTGAGAGAACTTATGTAAATGTCAAACAATTGTTTACAGGTGTGTGGGTTTTGTTTTTCATGCATTGTCAAGGGTATAAATAGGCTGCGTTAAGTAAACTCAGCGCCACAGTATTTATTCACTGTGAGCCCTCCGGACTCTATCTTTTGTCTCTCTCTCTCTATCTCTTTCTATCTTTCTCAATCCTCACTCCCTCTCTCGGAAACTGTTCGATCTTAGCTGGCAGGCTCTGGCAAGAATGGCTCCCAACATTTACCAATGTAGATATTTCTAAATCTTTGGAGATAAGCATAATAACTTTATGATCAGTTTTTAAAATATTCACTGCCACTTTAATTTGAAGAATACCATTTATAATCTGACATTTTGATTATGACATTACACAGATACACTATACATCATATTCAGTCAACAGAGACAGCATAATCAAATAAATTGAATAATTATCTGGTCATCAAATTTTATGAATGCTGATAATCAACTCAAAAAGCTTCTATGAAGTTACTCTCTAACCTCAATAGAAATGCTGTGTCTGTTTTTACAACATGTGCTTTTAGAGAGCACACAAATATATATATATTTTTATTGACTAACTGATTAACTCATTCATTCATTTATTGCTTATGTTACTTCTGGACAATGATTTCCAAAATTGTTGACTGCACAACTTATCTGGGAAATGTAGAACCTGCTACATCATAGAGATTCTGATTCAGTAATTGACAAACAAAATCTGGTAATTCTGAAGCAAATTAAC
This sequence comes from Macroglossus sobrinus, assembly GCA_004027375.1. Taxonomy (NCBI): domain Eukaryota; kingdom Metazoa; phylum Chordata; class Mammalia; order Chiroptera; family Pteropodidae; genus Macroglossus; species Macroglossus sobrinus. Next base: position 46,458 of record PVKZ01002543.1, on the reverse strand, counting down.
ACAAGGACCATACTGTTAGAGGCAATATAGCTCATGAACATCAATCACTTAGCAAATAATATTTATGTAATGAAAACCAGTGTATTAATTCCAATAGCATACATTCCTGTCACTATTTTTCAATTTATTTAGGGAGGTAAAATATACGTACAGATTTTAAGACATTTGTCAAATAATCGTCAAATAATAATAGTTCAGTAATTTCTAAGAACCATAATTTTCAAATACATGTATTCTTTATTACCTCTATTTTAACATTATTTTCCCTGAACTTTCTTATTTATAGTGAATACAAAATATAAGTAATTTTATATTTTTTTCCTAAAGGCAGGTAGTTCCTAAATATAAATTACTATTATTAGACTAAATTAAATATCTTATAACCCAGTTTAATCTGTAGGTCTTTTTTTCTTTTTGTATTTTAAAAATAATTCCATATATTGCTATATTTAATTAGCATAAAACCCAGAAAATGTGTGGTTTATTCATTTTCAGTTGCTTATTCTAATTCTGGAAGTAAATTATTAAAAATGTGGCAGGATATTAATTTGGATTTTATAATTATATGTATTTAGTTCAAATATATGCATACCATCTGGATTTATTTGGCATGCAATATGAAACTTAAATAATATTTACCAAATTAAAAGTATTGAAATGTTTATAAAAATTGACATGTATCTTTTATTACTAACAAAATATATGCAAATATCAAGGAGAATATCTGAAGGACTCACTATGGGAAAATAAACATAGGAAGAGTTAATTGTGGGAGAAATAAACAGAGTTAACAGCTACAGACATGTAGGAGATCTTATTGTATTAATTATAGCCAAGTTTTGATGTGTCTCATTAAATTTCAGTCAGAAATTTTATTCAGAGAAACTAATTTAAATTAGGCTTAGCATTGAGCATTGTCATAATGTTTAAAATCTGGATGATGGCCTTGAATCAGAGTGATGATAAACAATGTCATGTTTTCTGGGTGCCATAGGGATGAATACAAGCCTAGTCTTATTTGAAACCTCATTAATGATCTCAGAGACAGAGTAAACAAAGTACTAATGAAATTCTGAAATGAGCTCAGATTAGCAGGTAGTGAAAACTCCACACACACATACATACAAAGTCTCTATTTGAAACTACATTAAATGGGTAGAAACTTGGCTCAAAAGTTAAAACACATTTAATTTTGTAAGTAGGATTTAGCTAAATTAATGAGAACTATAGATGGAGTATGAGCTCAATCTTTAAAAGGCATTAAGGAGATAAGTAGCATTTTGGAGATAAGTAAGCATTTTGGAGACAAATTTTAATATTAAATTCTAATTTCACAGCAAAATATTTTTATAGATATTACAGCGTACAATCAAAAGTTTAACAAGTTAACAGTTCATATTATATATGCAGATATTCAAATATCTATTTAAAAGTCTACATGTACTTTTCTATACTCAGTATTCTAGATATATCTGCATTATCATCCCTCAGAGACTAAACTTTAAATAACAATATTGATGATGGCTAATTCATTGCAACAAAGTTGTAGATGAAGTGGCAGGAGAGAAAGAAAAAGAGCCATAAAAAGCAATTAAGATGTGAAAAAGGAAAAATAATTAGGAAAATAGAATTGCTATGAAACCTTTGGGTAAAGACACAGTACTTTACTTGAATCATTTATATGGAACAGAAGAAGGAAAAATAAATAGTAAAACATAAAATTTAGAATAAATGTCATGAACAGTGATAAAATAATGGAAATAGTAGTATTTATAAATGAAATCAGTTTGAAAATAATTTTCACTTTTAAGATTACCTTTCAGAGCAAACAAATTTTAGTTTCTAATTTATGTTATAAACTCAATTGCCCTGTTTATTACTGTCCAGGTATCCTTTTTGATCTACTGATTTAAACATTTCTGTAGCATAATATTGAAATAATTCCAAAATACAAAACATTCATTAATTTTAAAACCTGTAAAAGTCTATTTAGAATCTACTAGTTTATCTGTCAGTTCCTGAACACTTTTTGTCTTATGTAACTTCTTAAATTTATTTGGTGTTCTAGAGTTTGGTTGAATATTTAAAAGCCATGTGCTAAAAATGCATTTGTTTAAAGCATAGAGAAGAGCTCTATTTTTGGTGTCATAGTAAATATATTTGAAAAAATACTAAGTAACAAGTTTGGGAAGACAGATTTCATTAGTTAAGTCACTTACAAGAAAGACCTTAGGTAAATTACTTACTTTTATGTTTAATTGTAAAACTGGAGAGGTGGATTTACATGATCCTACAACTCTGGGATTCTCTAAGTAGGGGAGAATTTCTTCATCCTTCTTTTTCTTGAAGGTCTAGTAAATATTTCTGAGAAGAATACTGAAAAGAGAAGTATAGTATAACTAACTGATACAGATTTTATCATACAAATTTAATGAAAATAATATAATTCCTCATAAGCCACCTAAACACTATATCAAGACAGTATAATTAAAGTTAACCATAATCTAGAATTCTGAAGATTAATGGGGTTTAATTGTAGATATTTAATGATACTTTTAGATCTTATATTTAAATTTTTCAGAAGGAATTTTGATAAATGCCACTTGGAGGCACTCTTATACTGCTGTACTGCACAATTTATACTATCAGGATATCATAAATTAAAACTTTCAGTTTTTATTTCCTTTTTTAAATTCTAATAATCACTTGGGGATGTGTAATTAATACTGGTTGTGGTATTTAAACTTTGACATTTTTTATATTTATCACCTTGTAATTTTACTGTTGTAAATAATCTCCTATTCATCTAATAAGACAGACTTATTCACTCCTATAAGAAAAGAAAGAAAGTTTTAGGATACACTTAATGATTAGTTTGAGGATACTTGGTTTACAAGCTAATAATTATTCTTAAATTAGGTAATTTTACTATTAAAAATAGTGAAATTTAAATTTGCTAATATCTAAGGTAGACTAATCAATAAAAACTCAGACACTATTGATGAGAACCAATCTCATCAATTTAAAAAAATTATGGAAAATATGAACAATTAATAAAATTATATTAAATTATCTAATGGAATACAACATGTACAGGAACATATATTCAAATTGATCTGCAAAGGAAACTAAAGCTTATAGCAATCAACTTCTGGCAAGAAACTTTTAAAGGAATAAATCATTTTTGAGATTTTTTCATTTTTACAATGTTAACTTATTTTTAAATATATGTATAAATTTTTACTACATATATAAAGTTGGAATGTTAGCCCTCACTTTTCTTTGTTTTAAATATATTTGAAAGTTGCTGACTATTACATAAATAAGTATATGTATTTATCCAATTTTTATTTTAATCTGAATCTGGAATCTGAAAAATATTGCATTGGAAGTTATCGTTATTTTACTACTACTTTTGTATAGGCTATTTAATGTTTTTATTATGAATCATGTCATTGTAGCATTCAAACTCCAACATTAAAATGTTGATATTTATTAACATCCTATCAATTCACAATATATTTACCAATTAAAAGTGTGTATTGTCTATGCATGAAATGAACAAACAGTAAGAATTAGAGTTCATGTATATGTTACCAAGTTACATGTTTGAAAAGATTAATGAAATTTTAATTCTTTAAATATTTAGCAGTCCAGTGACATGTTGAAAAGAATGTGTCATATGGATAATTTCAGGTCAGAAGGAGGTGCTTCACTAACCTGATCTGTCAATTATACCCCCACCTAAAGTTCTGGGCAGTGGCTTACTATTTATTCCTTTGGCATTCATTCCTTCTTAAGATGATTACTCATCTCCAGGCTCTTAACAGCTAAGATATTTATTTTCCTCAGCACTATAGAGCTTGTTTTGTCCTATTATTATGCATAAAGAAATACCCTCTTTAATTAATTTAGGAATTTGATTAATATTTAGACAGTTCTATATGTAGGTACTGATATATCCTTTTTATTAAATGGAGTTAATATTTCACAGATTGCAAACTAACAATATAGGTCAAGTACTATTTATCTAAATTCATACATGAACTATATAGTTCTACATAGCCACTGAAAATGTACTTTCTCCAGTAAATAAAAAAACTGGCAATTGAAAATTTTATTGAGAGCTGAGACACCCAAAAATACTGGTCAGTTGACTAAGTTTTTCTCTTTTCGAGTCAATGGGTAAGCACTGTATAAAGAAAACATAATAATGAGATGTGTGTGTTTGAGGTGTTTATTTCTGAGTAACAAATAATTCCCAAACAGTGGCTTAAATCAATAGCAAGAATTTATTTTACTTACAAATCTGGAGGTTAACAGGACTCAGCTAAGCCAGTTATTTCTTTGGATACCTCACAGGCTAGCAGTAAGATACTGGCTGGGCTGAGACAAAGAGAAGGCTTTTCTCTCCCAAGTATCTAGTACTGAGTTCTGTGGGCATCCCTGTATCCCTTTATGGTCTCTCTATGACAGCTCAGGGTAGCTGAACTTTGTACATGATGTCTTAATGCTCCCAGACCACTGTCCCAAGAAAAACAGCAAAAGGTACATAACTTTTTTCAAACTATACTTGAAAGTCATACAGCATCACGTTCACTACATTCTATTTGTCAAAACATAGAGGCCCAATTAGTTTTAGAGAGAAAAGACATAGATGTTACCTCTTAATTGAAGAATGTCAAAAACCACCACATTTCTTAATGAAATTCTTTTATTGAACTTTTCAATCAAAAAATGACTTCAACTTCACCCATTGCAAATATCAACACAAAATATGAGAGGATATTTTAATTATAAATATACTCAATTTGGTATTTTGTGTGCTTTGAGATTCCTCATTCAACCAAATATATGTTATTTAAAGTGGACAGTGTTTTTTATATATATATGTAAAATAAAACTCATTCTTCTGTATTGAAGGACTATTTCCTAAATTTGTAATGTTCTATGACTCCCTGATTTTCTGATCCTATAAATCTTAAGATGGATTCATTCTAAGTTATCTAGTTTAATGCTGTGTGTAAAGCTTGAACTTTTGGACAGCATCTCTGAAGAGAATCTACTTTATGTATGCTCAAATACACACAGGAATAATTGACTAGCCCAAAGAAGTCCATTCAAGTTATTCCCATCTTCCTTAATTTAAAACACTTGCCTACATCTCTAACCCAGGTTCAAATATTGTACCTGGACCTGATAACATCAGTGTACACATAAGTATGAACACAACCCAGTGCCTCCTTAATCCTTTGAAGTATATAAGACAGTGAATTCTTGGTTGATCACCTCTATCAAATAATTGATCCCTATAATGTAGATAAGGCATTTATTAAAAAGCCACTTTACATTCTGAACAAAGATCCACTTAAACATTTTTATCACCACCCCACACTTAACCCTGAAAATCAGTAACAAGTTTTCCAGGCTGGAAAAAACCAACTGCTTAGATGGAACAACAAAGGCATAAAACTGACGAACTAGATACCAATAATGTGAATAGAATGTTTGGCGTAGTGAGTAGAATGTTTGGCGTACTCCTCTGGCACAGAGGATGATCCAAGACTTAGATGGCTGACTGAGAGCCAAGACACTGTTACATTAAAGGGTTTAGATGTGCTCTTTGTCCCATTTCATTACATTGAAAATTCTGTTAGAACACTGACACCATTTTGTTATGTTTGAAATAAAGGAGAGAAGTACTCTTTTCTCTGCCCTCATGCTCTTTTTCTGTCCCCTCTTTTTAGACTGTAAATAGAAAGAAAACAGTAAATTTGCTTTTAATTTACACAATGCCTACAGCATCTGGCATTCAAACATTCAATAAATATTTATTTAATAAATATACATTTACTGAATAAATAAATTAATACATATTTGATGTCTCTTTATTATCAGAAATGTCTCTGACCTCCAGTGAAGAAACAGAAAACACATTGCCGTGAGAGAGTCTTTTCTGAAATAGAAAGGGAGCTTGAGAATCACAGGAGAAAGCAGAAGGCCTCTTATTCTTTTAATCTCAGAATATTCTTCTTTTTAGAAAATGTTGGTATACATGCAAGAAAGATAACCATTCTCATGAACTTCATGATTTCCCAAAAATATGTTTACCTAGTTTAAAGACAGCTATGCTCTCTAATTGCCCAACCAAAGAATAGAAAGGTAGAGGTCAGTTCTAGGAGAAATATTTAAACAGTAATCTTTATGCACTATAGCCTCATTTTTCAAAGCAAATCAACTGCTGGGTTTACTGCTGGTATGCACGAATGAAATTCCCGCCCAATACAAAAGTAAGTAGTATATCAAGGAAAGAGGAAAGACAGAAGTAAGAGCACAATAGTTTTGCATGAGGATGTTTTTATTTGCTGGAGTACTAAATATTCTTATTGTGGCAGTCATTATGCAATTGAGAACTAGGCAGCATGTGAAATTAGGTAGACATGAGGTCAAATCTCAGGGGTTTTTTGATGACTTTCAAAAGTCATCAAATCTCTCTGAGCCAGTTAACTCATCTGTCAATATGGTTGTAAATGTTGCGTAATATAATGTAAGCAGCATGTCTAGAACAATGACTCTACCATTATCCTGTTTCTTCTTCTTCTTCTTCTTTTTTTGTCATTAGTGGTTTTTCCTGGATAATTATCATATCTAGAAATTTATAATGGTGGTGTGGTGTGGATGTCAATAAGTAATGAATATCAGATGTGCTATCTGTCCCTGGACCTGATGACATCTTTGTGCCTCCTTAGATCTTGAAGTGTAAAAATTAGTGAATTCCTGGTAAGATCACTGGTATCAAATTAGTAATCCATATGGTGGAGATCAAGCGTATACCAAAAAGTCATGTGGCTCAACTTTAAAGAGTTCTCTGTCTAGTGAATGAGATGAACACAACATAGAGATATTTTCAAAATATAGACAAAGGGAGCACAGAGCTTGTGTTCAGAATATACATAGTCTAGCATGTCCTTCAGCTCAAGAGCAACAGTGATAATTTAAACTTCATGTTTTCTCGATTTTCTTACCTGTAGAGAAGAGAGATGGGTCATATAATCAAAACCTATACTGAGGGTCTAAAGTCATGATTTGGCAAATCTATATACAATTTTATGCTTTTTAAAATAAAGACAAATTTTATTCTTAAAATTTTTGTTCTATGAATGCAGTGCAAATGAAAACAGAATAAAAGTCTATAACATGTATTTAATATCTGGTCTGTTAACATTTCTTAACTCTCCCATTTAAAACTCACTTTATTTGTGAAAAATTGTAAAATCAACAAGTTAAAGCTGTTCCAATTTACCAAATAGTAACTGGTCACATCCGAGATACAGTCTCTTGTTATCCATTTATACTCCTTTCTGGAATGTTAGCAGAATTTGCTATTGTTACTATAAAGCATGAATATTTTCAGCCTCCTACTATGGCAGAGACTGTTGCAATTGCTTAACATTCCATCTGCACCACCACATTACCCGTCCCCTTGGCCATGTAATGAATTCCCAGCTGTGGACTAGGGGCATAGAGATATGTGTCACTTCCAGCCAGTGCCTATAAAAGCTAGCACACAACTCTGCTCTCTGTTCCCCTAAGGCAAGAGCACACAAGGCCTCTTGCTGAGGTAGTAGAGGAGTAAGTTCCCTGCATTCTCAATTGCTGAGGCCCTGATCTGTAATAGATTATATACAAGGAAGAAACAAAACCTTTGTTTTGTTAAAACACAGAGACCTTGGGGCTGTTTTTTGTTCGTTTCTTTGTTTGTTTTTTACCACAGCACAACCTACTCTGTACTGACTAATTCTTCTCTAAGATATTGGCCTGATGGCCTCCTTATGTTATCTCTTAACACTTGGTTTGCCCATGTAGCCATTGAACAAATATATCAAAATGCGCTTGAGAAACTAAAATAAGCTACAAAATTAAAAAGACATATGAGCACATAAATAAGTTGCTGAAAAAAAACAAGGGCTTTTGGAAGACAACTATTATTCAATAAGTATGTTATCATGAAGTAATTGTACTGGAAAAAGGGTTTGCTCAAAAAAGCTTGGAAGTTGTATAAAGCATATACCCTTATATTTTTTAATCCAGCAAATATACTAGCACATCAAGGTAAAAGGCAACATTCTCAGAGGAGTCTAAAACTATCCATTGCCATTACTTTCTTTCCAATTTATGTGAAAGAATACTAGTAACCTATTGGTAATTTTTTACTTAGCTCATCTGACAAGGATAAAAGTTCAAGAGTCTCTCTCTCTCTCTCTCTCTCTCTCTCTCTCTCTCTCTCTCTATCTCTCTCTTTTATTTACCCCTCAACAAAACTATTTTATATGCTTAAACTTTGAAAGCAGCAGTTGTGGAAAGTTTGACCTAAAAGGCTTAATTTTTATAAAAAGGCCTTTAAAATAATCTATATTGAAACTAAATTGATAAATTATAGTAGCTTTTAAATCTTTCTAAGAGAAGTGGATTCATAGTTATATTACAAATGTGAAGTTTTTTAGTAGAATTATTAGACTGAAAACATTTTTGGCTGCTGATGGGAGGAGGTATATAGATAATACCAACAATGTTTTATATGCTATGTTTGCACACTATTAAACCTAAAAAACTATGGAAATGTGAGTTGAAAATGTTATTTCTCTAGTCATTTCAATTTATTTAAATTTGGTATTGAGGAAGAGAATATCTTACTTTAGAACTTTTTGAAGGACTTTGATTACTTCGGTTACTTGTGATTTGTTTGAAATATATGGATGACTAATTTTAAGATAGTCCTGTATTATATAATAATTGTGAGTGACTGGAATTTAAAACAAAGAGAAACTTTTTTTCATGCAACTCTCTGAATTCTTAATTTATGATCTCTACTAAAAAGGCACTTTTTCAGAAATGATTTTACTTGTTCATGGGTCACTAGATGGATTTATCCTTATGGTTTACACCTTAACTGGTGCCTGATGTTAATTTGACCAGCCAATGAATAGAACACTTAAACAATTTCTTGTTAAAATGATTCAACAGAGGTAGAATTATTCTAGAATATTAATCAAAGGACCATCTGTTCTAACAAGAAATTTTGTAGTTTTCTTGTTGTTCTCTGAAAATTTAGTGAGATTTCTAGATTATAAATCTCACCATTTGCCTTACATTGACACAGATTAGTCTAAAATAGTTATAAGATAAAGAACATAGAGAGAAACAATTTATCTCTTCTAAAAATGATATCCAAATTTAAAGTTTAATTAATTCAACATTATTTACTTCCACTTTAAAATATAGAGCTATTTTGCCTAACTGTATAGTTATCAAAGTTTGATGGGAATCCCTGATTTAAGATTTGATAACTAAAAAATGAAAAAGTACATATTTTTCCAGAATGTACCCTGTAGTAGTCTCACCAATTGTTATTTGGGAGAATTTGGTCTCTGAGAATAGGGATTCAATATTTTCTTTAAAAAAATCTAAGCTCTTGGAGCTAAAGTGAAAGCAAGTAATAAATATATATGTGTCCTAAATGTAAGATGTATCAATTAGGATCTTTTTAGCTGCATGCAGCACTACATCCACCTTAATATCGCTTAGATAATAAAGACACGTGACTTCATATAACAAGAGTCTCAAGGGAGGAGATTCCAGAATTTATTAAATCAGTGGCTCAATAAAATAATTGATTATTCAATTCTTTTAATTTTTCTGTGTATGTATGTTCATCTTGTAAGCTAATAGCCTAAACATAACCTCTTTTGGTATCACAATAACTGAATACCTCTCAGCATTGTACCCTCATATAATTGTCTAAATGTCAAAAGGGACAACAAGAATGTGGACTTCTATAAGAAGGATTATATCTTTTTTATAAGATGGAGGAAGATTTCTGCAACACTACCCTTGTCTGAAATTGTATGACAAAACACTTCTTAAATCAATCAGGACTGAGAGGAGTAGAATTGCCATGACATTCCGTGATCAAGATTCACCCTCTAGCTAGATCTGAGGAGGTCTCCATCTTCTAAAACAAATGACTACCTGATGTTTGAGTAAATCTGTGTATAGATTAACAAAGAAAATTTGGAGAAAGATTGCTATTGGGCAGATGACCAATTGTGCCTGCCCTAAAGGGTGATAGCATTATTTCAAAGGAACTATAAATAAATACTAAGAAGAATGTAATGAGTGACAAGGTGGGATATTTTGGTACTATTTTCTATTGGTACAAAGATCAGTTTTCTTACTTAATAATCCTTCCAAATATTAGTACTGTTATAAAATTAATAATGTTCTGGATATAAGACTGAATATTTGAAAGGAAACATTTTAATCATTTAATAAGACTGAGAAATATATGTGAAGAAACAAAATAATGTTTTTAGCATTTTTTAACAGCAAAGGATATACCTGTGTACCAATAGGTGTTTTTAAAATATTAGGACAATAAATAGTTTCTGTTATGTTATAAAATACACTTCATTTTTAGGCCACACAAATTTTATTTTTAAAATTCTATCAATGTAAATTCAATTTCTTAGTTCAAAATTAACTCTACCACTAAGAAGAAGTTCAAAACTAGTATAATTTAAAAAGTAACTTTTAGGTGCAGAAGTTTTAGCACACAGAATAAGCAGCAGCTTTTTTTTTTTTTTTAAGTAGGTGGGTAATACTCTCATTAATAATTTTTGTTTATAATTATAAAAGTAATACTTCAGGATTCAAAAATGAGCCAAAAATTCAGGAACGGGAGAATGCTCTGTCCCACATATTCATTAAATTCTAATACATCCAATTTTAATGTGATGGAAACAGCTTAACTCACAAGCAGACCTGCAATACTGTTACCTCAGACATCACCCAGAGGGCACCCTTCAGGCCAGTAGACAGAGCTCTGGAGACAGAACTGGGTGCCTTTGTTTAAACAACAGAAGTCTGCAGCTGGCTCATTTGGAAAACCCTCACAGCCCACAATTGTAGTAAATTTTTCATCACATTTTATTTTCTGTTCTCTGAATGTTAATGCCTTTGTTCTTAATACCAGAGGATAGAAGGTAAGGCTTTTGATCTACTCACAGTTTTTACACACTTTGCACCTTTGGTTTGGATGAGACAGCTAATGCGTAGGTAGTAGTGAAGCTGTCTTAATGTCTAGAGAATCTTCTTTTTATCCCCTGGAGTGCTAAATACATTTTCTCCTTTGATCCTCAAATAAGTCAAGAAATTCCACCTCTTTCTAGAAGACTTAATAATAGGTGGAAACCAGAAGTACAACTGTGACCTCACCTAGTTAAACATTAAACCTAAATTAGCTGTCATTGTTCACCATCTCTAAAATTTAAATAGAACTTCCTGTTTAGATTGTGTATTTTTGTATTTTTACTTTTTCTTCTTGATCTCATTTCTTTATGGAATGATGTTTAATATGATTGTACATTCTAGATTTTTTTGGACAGTCCAGGTATCAAATTTTCCCCTATTGTTCCCTTTAACATGTGCTTACTAGTCAGATTACACATTGCACGTGTTTGCCAAGTCATTGCCTCATAAAAGGGTAAATATTTGTTCACCTCTCATGCAGAATAAGCTTCCTACACAAACAAAATTTAGGTAAAATTATAGTCCCTTATGTCCATATATGAAGTTAGTGAAACATTTAGTGTTTTATGCTTATTGACATCTGGTCAAAAAAAAAAAAAGAAAAGGGAGAGTTGGAAGTTGATTTTCTCACATAATATGAATGACAGGGGAATTTAAAAAAAAATTAAGGATGCTTTATGTTACAGAAATATTACCTTTGTTGGGAATCAGGCATGTGTGGGCACTCTTGAAGTCCTGATAGGGCACTTCTAAGATAATTCCTTTATATGGTATCTGAAGAGGTCCTTAGGAAAGAACTCTCCTTAGGAGTTGAATTATCTGGAGCATGTCTAGGAAAAATGGTATAACAGGCCAAACTGAGAGTAAAAGAGGGAGACAATATATCTAAGAGAAGAAGTAAATGTGTATGAGAGTTGATTGTGTAAACCAGAGCTATCATTGTAGAAGAGAAATCGTGATTCTGATTAAACTATAACAAATACTTTCAGCCCAATCCCATTAATACCAAAGAGGAAAAGAACCATATAGAAAAGCTGTGCCAAAACAAACAAACAAACAAACAAACAAACAAACTGTATAAAACACAAGGCACAAGCAGTTCTGCTTTAAGATCTTTCTGGGAGAAAGCTACTGTCAGCGAATTAACTTTTGCTCTATTTTGTCACAAATCACCATGTCACTTGGGCACCATGACAGGCCTGATGATGGGGCCTGGTATATTAGTCAGGTTCTCCAGAGCAAAAAAGAACAAATAAAGAAAGAAAGAAATTTCTATTACAAGGAATTAACTCATATAATTACAAAGGCCAAATGTCCAAAATCTGCATGTGAGCAGGCAGACTAGATATCCAGGAGAGGTGATGGTTCAGATGAAATCTAAAGGCAGGCTACTAGTAATTTCTCTTGTGAGGAAGAACAATCGAAGTCTAGTCTTTCTTGTTCTAGTCAGGCCTTCAACTGATGATGCCTGCTTAAATTATAGAGAGCATTCTGCTTTACCTAAATTTCACTGATTTAAACAGTGATCTCCTCCAGAAACATCATTCAAGTTGACACATGAAATTAACCATCACAAGTGCAACAACTTATATGAGAAGATATGCTTAATGAGTGTATTTGGTACCTCTTGGGGATGCCCAAAACTAGTGGTGAACGAAAAGAGGATACTGTAGGTTTTTAGACTATTAAAATAGTGAGAGAGCTATAAATCAGTGGAATTTATCTATGATAGTTATTTAATTTCACAACATCATGTAAGGCAAGCTATTAAAGTTCATTACAAACTCCAGCTGCATGTTTTTGTTTTTTTTTTTCATTTGTGCAGTGGGCCTCTTGAGCTATAAAATATCAAAAGGTTAGACAGTGTCTGATTAGAATGTTTAACAAAATATAATATTTAATGATATTTAATGATATTTTGTGAAGATGGTGAAACTATGTTATAGTATTTAAGAGTATGATAGAATTAGTTCACTTGGATTCAAATCTTGACTCTAATTGCTGACTGTTGCTTTATGTAAATTGCTTAATTTTTCTATGTTTCAGTCTTATGTAAAAACAGAAATTCTTATGTAAACTTTACTTGGTTATTAATAAAGGAAATAATTATTATTAAGCATTTGATACAATTTTTAGTACATAGTCAGTACATGTTAACTATTGTTCTTATTATAATTTTATGATGTGATCAAGCTGTCCAAGTGTTGAACTAATTGTCAGTACATCTATTTGTATACATATGTTGTGCAGCCATGTTTGCCAAAGGTTAACATTTAACATTGCTTAAAGGACTGAATATTAGCATAAATGGAGAACATTGACAAGTGACAGAAATGGTTAATAATATCTGTGCTTTGTACTTAACTGGTCTATCATAAGGACAAATAAAATGTTCTATGTGAATATAATTTGCAATCTACCAAGTATGGATTATATTAAGTGTACAACAGCACACAAGAAAAATTTTTTTAAAATATACTTTATTTTTTAGAATAGTTTTAGATTCACAACAGAATTGTGCAGAGATTTTCCATATACAACATGCCCCAGCACATGCATAGACTCCTTCATTTATCAACATGCCAACCAGAGTGATACATTTGTTTATGATTGATGAACCAGCATTGACAGATATCACTCAGAGTCCAAGGTTTTCATTTGGGTTCACTCTTGGTGTTGTACATTCTACAGAATTGAACAAATTTATTGTGACATGTATCCACCATTCTGGTATCAGAAACAGTATTTTATTGCCCTACCATACTCTGTACTCTCTCTCTTCAATCTTCCCTTGCCCCTAATCTCTGGCAATCACTGATCTTCTTACTGTTTATGTAGTTTTGCCTTTTACAGAATGTCATATAGTTGGAATTGTACAGTATGTAGCCTTTTCAGATTGGCTTTTTTCACTTAGTAATATGCAATTAAATTTCCACCTCGTATTTCATAACTTGCTAGCTCATTTTGTTTAAGTTTTAAATATCTTATTTTCTAGATGTACTACAGTTTATTTATCAATTCACCTAATGAAAAATATTTTGGTTGCTTCCAAGTTTTGGCAATTATCAATAAAGCTGATATAAACATGACTGTGCAGGCTTTTGTGCGGACATGAATTTTCAACTTCTTTGGGTCAATATCAAGACACATATTTGCTGGATTGTATGGAAAGACTATGTTTAATTTTACATGAAACTTCCAAACTGTCTTCCAAAGCAATTATACCATTTTGCACTGTCACTGGCAATGAATGAGAGTTTCTTTTGATCCACATTGTCGCCAGCATCAGATGGTGTCAGTATTCTACATTTGGGACATTCTAATAGATATGTACTAGAATCTTACTGTTGTTTTAATTTGAATTTCCTTGATGATATATGAAGCATCTTTTCATATGTTTATTTGATATCTATAGATTTTCTTTAGTGAGGTGTCTCTTAAGTTCCTTGGCCCATGTTTTAATCAGATTGTTTGTTTTCTTATTGTTGAGTTTTAAGAGTTGTTTGTTTTAGATAACAGTCTTTTATCAGACACATCTTTTGTAAATATTTTTTCCCAATCTGTGGCTCGTCCTTTAATTCTCTTGACAGTGTCCTTCACAGAGTAAAGTTTTTTAATTTAATGAAGTCCAGATTATCAATTGTATCTTTCATGTATCTTGCCTTTGGTGTTATATCTAAAAAGTCATTACCAAAACAAGGTCATCTAGATTTTCTCCTATGTTATCTTCTGAGAGGTCTATAGTTTTACATTTTACATTTAGAGCAATTCATTTTGAGTTAATTTTTGTGAAGGACTTAAGGTCTGTGTCTACATTCATTTCTTTTTAACATGTGGATGCCCAGTTTTTCCAACACCACGTGTAGTCTTCCTTCTTTATGTGTAAAGTTTTTATCCAAAAATTTATTTATTTATTCATTTGTGTATTCATCAGCAATTTCTGAATGACAATTTCTGAATGTATAAAATTATACATTTTTTTTTTTGCTGTAAGGCAAATAATTACTCTTATATACTGGTAAATATAAATTACAATGCACACATATCTTACAACCTGACATTTTATATAGCTTAAGTACAGAAAGACTCAGTGGGGAATAATCATTAACAAGATTGTAACACATATTGTCTCCTTTTTAAGAAAAAAAATCTATTAATTTATCTATTCAAAAAATACTTATTAGACTACTACTATATAAATATCACTGAGGCAGTTGAAGTAAAATAATATAAATGCTGACTTCAAGGAGCTTAGAACTATGGCAGAGACAGAAACGTAGTTGTCCATAACTCGAAGGTGAGTAAGGTACATGCACTAGAAGAAGTGCATTGAAAGAACTATGGGAATGCATAAAAGGGAGAAACTATGCTTAAAAGGCACAAGTGGGTAAAACTGCTAGTGTCTTAGCAGGAATTAAGTCATTGAATTTTAACTGCTATAGATTTGCAGTAACACAATGACAGTTTCACTTATAAATGTCCTCAATTAAAAGTATTAATTTCATTAAATCTCAGACTTTGAGTAATATTCTGTGTGACAAAATGGAAAGTGTACAAGAAATACTTCTGCAGCATACTGAAGTAGGATGATTGACTAAAAAAAAAAACCCTCATGTGATTAAATTGTGAGTTGAACTAAAAACACTTTATTTATGGAACATAATTTTTTCTTTAAAAAGAAAGACAGATAAACTATAAATGTTTTGACTTGAATGTTTGTCAGATATTTTCCCAAAAAGGAACAACTAACCAAAACAAATGACAGTATATATTGCTAAGAATATAATTAGAGTTTTTAAACGAAAATTAAAAATTTGAAAGATTATTAATTCCACTGTAAGCCTGCCAGCTTCACAATATTTAAACACTTTTCTGATGAATTTGATCATGTTATTAATAAAAGTGATGGTTTTTGATGTTGTATAATAAAAGATGTCAACATTTAAGAGATCTATAATCAATAAACCAATATTTTTCAAATGACCAATATATTGTTATAAAATTACACGTCGATAACATTCATTCAGAATTCAAGATTGATCAAGAAATATTAGTATAATAGAGTATAAAATATTCATTGATTTGGTTTCAGATTTTTTAGTACAGCCAATCTTTAAGAAACAACCTCTCATAGACTTTTGGTGTTGTATCAAAGATGACCTACAATCATCTGAAAAAACTATTAAAATGTTTCTCCATTTTCCAATTACATATCTTCATGAGAGTGAATCTGATGTGTTTTTTAATATACTGCAACCAAAACAACATACTGCAACAGAGTGAATGCAAAAACAAATATAAGAATTCAATTGCCTTCTCTTAAAGCAGACATCAAAGAAATTAACAAAATGTAAAATAATATCACTCTCCTCATTAATTTTAAAATATAAGATTGTTAATAAAATAAGTCTAAATGTTAACATGTAATAAATTTATTATTAGCAGTTTAAAACACCTTAATAATAATATTTTTTAAATATCTATAGTTTTAATTTATAAATTTAACTCAGTTCAACAAAGGCTCCTTTTGGTACCTGTGCCAGTTATCAATTTATTGCCTCTTAGCCGTGAATTTGTTCTTTTTGCCTGCCTGCTCTGTGATAACAAAGGTGTGTGCCTTATAAATAATTTTTCTTTCCCAGTCAGCAGGAAGTTAAGTTCAGTCAATAAGGGTACTGAAGTGGTACTAGAGATGAAGGAGGTTTTTCTTTCTGCTTCTGGTTTGGCTTCATCTCCAGGATCTTGGAGAATGTGCTTTCTGTAGCTTTCAATGTAGGTAGCTGTGGTTTAGCCAGCACTCTCAAATACTGTGAGACCAGCAGCCCAGCTCAGATCACTGCTGCCTGCCTGCATCCTCTCTACAGTCCTCTGCAAATATACACATGCCAGAGGTCCCATCAGGCTGCACCTACTGAGCAGAACACCCAACCTTTGTCCCACACAGCCCAATGCAGGCAGAGTGTACTAGGTTTGTTCAGACGAAGGCCTGTGCAGCTCCTGGTTTGAGCAGTTCTCGCAATGGTGCTCTGACTCACTCTGGGGAGCCTGGACACCAGCTACAGCTCACCTACACCTCAGAGGGTTTTATTTTTTAATTCCCCCGGTGACTCTGGACAAGCTCTGCCCAAGCAACTCAGAAAAGTTCACTACCATTCCCTGGATTGCTCTAGACCTTCTTCAACAATATGAGCTCCGGCCTTGGGCACCGCATTCCTTTTTGAAGTTTGTCCTTCTTTGAGAACTCTCCCTCTGCCCAGGGTCCCCTTCAACATTATCTTTCCATCTTTTTAGCTATTCTACTATAATAGCTTGATAATAATTATTTGCATTAAACAGCTGTTTAAATTATTGTGTGGTCTCTGACTCCCAGTTATACTTAGTTATCAATAATTTGATAATTGCCGAAAATGTCCTGAGACCAAAAAGTTTGAGAATGACTGCTATTGGGTATAGTAAAAGTAAGTGAAGGTGATGGTCACGGACTAGAGGGATTAAGAAACGATATCATTTAAAACAGTTGTCCCTCTCATAACAAGTTATTCCCATTCAGCCTTAAAGACTGAAATGTCTTCTAAAAAGGGAGAGAGACCCTTTTGTGGTTATAAAAATTTTAGAACTCTCCCTTTTTACTCTATGGTGTTAGTTAATAGAACTGGTATTGGGACATTTAAAAAATACATATTGTTTTTTTTTCCCAAAACCCATTTCTCCTTCAGTCTTTTACATTTTACTTAATAGCCCAGAATCTGACCACTTCTCACCTTTATCACTATTATTCCTAAATCAAGTTACTATCATTTCTTGCTTATATAATGACAATGACATCCTAACTGAATTTCAGATTTCTGTTCTCACCCCTTCCAGGCAAATATCTGCCTAGCAGGCTGACATCTACATAGCAGCCAGGGCGATACTGATAAAATATAAGTAAAACAATGTCACTTCACTACCAAAACCTTCCAGTGCTCTACCCCATACAGTTCAGAGTAAAAATCAAAATCTTTCCAATGACCTAAGGATTTCTACACAATCTTTTCTTCATTACCTCTTTGCCTTTTTTGTCTGCTACTTTTTCAGACACTCTTGTTTTAGCTATACTGCCTTCTTTACAACAAGAGGTACATAATACAGTGTACTTGATGGCTGGATAGTTTTTTTTTTTTCTGTTTATTTTTATATACTTGGAATCTAGAACAATATCTGAAAACATGAGTTACTCTGAAAGAAGAAATAAACCATAGTCTGAACTGAAAGACTTGAGTAACCTAGATTGGATCTAAAACTATGTTTTTTCTGAAGTATTCCTAATTCCCAAATTTATATGTGGTCATGAATATTTTCTTATAATCTACATCTGAGGAAATACTGTTGTTTTATTACACTTAAAAACTATATTTCCAACGTAGTGTCAGAATTAACTGTAATTTGGAACAATGGCATTTAATTAAGTCATTTAAAAAATGTTAATTTAGTACCTACCACATTTAATATACTCTTTTAGCTACTATATAAGCCAAGATAATGAAAATGTGGTACCTGTTAATGACATGGAAAGCAACCTAAAGTGTACAGTGGACAATTTCGCTTTCAAAATGGCAGACCAAGCACACATTAAAACTACTGTTTGCCACCTGAATCTACAAAAGTATAGGAAAATAACTGCAAAAACTGATTAATGAGCAAGTAGCCATGGCCAAAATAAAGGAGAAGTCTCAGAGGCATTGAATTTGTGCAACATATTAAAAAAAGACATCCACCTGAAATTTACCAAAATAGCAATAAGCTAAGGACCCAAATAGAATGTCACAGTCCACAAAGAAGGTAAGACAGCCCAGAATGCAAATGAGAGCATTCTGTCACAAAACTAAAGCACATAACTAATGATACCCAAACATCTGAAGAAGATTAGCACCATGAATGAGAAAAAAATTAAATGTACTAAAATTCTCAAGAAAATAGAATTAATTTATTAATCTAGACATAGATTTTAAGTAACACAAAATAAAAATGTAAGTCTAATTTTTATTTAGCTAACAGGGTAAATAGTTAGAAAATACATTTTCTAGGAGCCTTTTAAAGAGAACAAGATCTGTGAAATTGTGAGTCAGGTCAACCTTTTGAAAAAAGTTAGATATTTAACCATTTGTTGTAGCAAACATAAAATTTGGATTGATGGAGAAGAAAGACATGCCATTTTATTGAAAATGACAAGGTGATGAGGACTCACACCTCATGAGCATATAGGAGGACTGAAATTTCTGGAATAGAGAATTGGTGTTAAGGAGAAGAGGAAGATAAGTACCAAAATTCAATGCAGAGACAGGGGCAGTTTGAAAACTTTGGATTACCAGTTAACAGGTAATGGGAAATGTTGTACTGACATGAATAGTAGTAAGCCATAGAATCCTAAAATAGGCAATGTTAATGAATACTTTTGTAAATTTAAAGATTTCTAAAAAAAAAATTCAGGCTGTTAGAAGCTTAGATTCACACATTTTCTTTCAACGTTACACATTTTCAAAATGATAATGAGTTGATGAATACTATCTGTAGAAGTTTAAATAAATGCTTACAAATTTCTTGGAACATTTTCTACTGAACAGTAGGGTCTTTGTACTCTTCCTTTTGAAACTGGATGGGTTAGAGGTTCACTTTGAACATAGGTATAGCAAAGTTTGTGCATGAACATAGTGCAACGGTTATTATATGTCCTTTGTTTAGAAATGGTTCCTAAGCAACAATAGTAATTGAAATGGACTTTGATATCTTGAGGTGGGGTCAAATCGTAAAACAAAAGGGAAATAAAAAATAGGCAAAACACAATAATTTAAAAAATAAAGTAAATTCTAAAACATGTTGTTACATTTGGAATTTGTCATGGGTAGATGCTTAAATGGGCCTTGAGGAAGCTGTTGGGAAAGCTTTAAAAAAAATAAAGAAGCTGTTATTGGAAGCTGGAAGAAAATAGATTTCTTCTTACATAGTGATGAATAATTAAACGTAATTGGCACCTGCAGTAACAAGGAAAATAGACTATTTTTCTAATGAACTGATAGATCTTGCTAAGATTTCTAGGCTACATGTTCAAAGTGTAAATTACTTTCTCATAGCTGTGCATCTCAATGTGTGAATAGAGAGAAATAAGCTAAATAAAAACTTAGTTTTTTTACACAGAGCTTAAAGTAAATACTAAAGTCAGGACTTAATGGCTTTAAAGTACATTGACTCACCCCGGTGTATTGTTTCAGATTCTCTGAAAAAGATGTCAAGACAGGATAAGACTGTAATAGGTTTGTAAGGGAAAATACCTGTAAGGTAAAAAGAAGAGGGAGCCCATGAAGGGAGGAAGAGCTGGTAGGCCATGATGTGGGTATGACGCCTGTGAAGGAAAGAAGGGAAGGAGGATTAGATAGGTAGTCTTAGACTACAGTGTAGTTCTAAGAAATTTTAGCCAGGTCAGAGTTGGTGGCAGTTAAGACCATGGTATAAAAATGGTAATAGCTCTAGACTGCAATAGCTAGGGTATATGTCAATTAAAATTCCTGAAGTTGGAAATATGGATTATGAATTTTCTTAGCCATCAAGTTCACCGCTTGCACTGCATCAATATATTTCTCTACACAGGTTCAAAGTACAACTCCTCCAGTGTCCCATGGACCATTATTTTTGAGGAAAAACTTTGGAAGGGGTGGTTAGTGAGATAGATTATAGCACCCCATTGCTGTATCTTATCTTGGAACCATAAGCAATACTCTTCCTCTTCATCTAAATTCCCCTCATTTTTAGCTTTTCCATGGGCGATCTTGGTGGCCCATTAAAGTTACCAAGGTTTTGTTCCTTAGAGGATGAAAACTTGGAAATCATACTCTTATTAAATTCTGGCTGCTTCCTGTGCTCGTTCACAGTTACAATGGAACAAGAGAATGCCAGGGGGTGTGCAAGTCTATCACCTGCATTCTACACATATCTCTCCATTTCCTTGTTGAATAAAAACAGCCCTGCTTTCCTTTGCTGACAAGGGTTAATTATTCTTGTAGATGTGGTGAAAATTCTTTTTACTTACTGGACCCTGGATATAAGAAGTCCCAAGAGCACTCAAATGCTCTATGGTCCACCCTTTTTTTTTTCAGTGTTTCCATCAAATTGACAGTTCCACTGTTTTTACAAGCCTGTTTCATTGAATTCTACCAATCAATCTGCTTCTGAAGCATGTAACCAGTAGATCCTATGGTCATAAGTTGAATATAGCTTCTTCTTTGCTAGAAAGTAGGTGAGCACATATAGCTTTCATCTTTGCCATCATTGCCCCTCCAATCATGAGCTCATCATGATAGTTCATGGATGTCTAGTAAAGATGTTTGGCTGTGGTCAACTAGCCAAGTCATCTTGTGTCCTTGAATTTTCACTGACATTTCCATGGTGGATGCCTTCTGGTAAGCATTAAAATGTACAGAAATCTCCAAATTTTGTGCCCACTCCTGTATGCCCATCTACCACAGACCTCTCTGTCTCTAATCTGCCAGTCATTTTCCTCCTAAGCCTTTGATCAGAGAGAAAGCCAGGCCATTGATCACAGCCCAAGAATCTAAACATATTCTTTCCCCAGATCATCACTTCTCCTTCCTCAACAGTATATATTTAGGTGTATAGCTAAAAGCTCTGCCTATTAAGACTTTCTACCTCTATTGCCCTTCATGGATGATCATGAATGTGGTTGTAACACAGTTGATATTTATTTTTGTTTGCATACATGTACAGAGATGACCTATTTGTAAAACAAGAAGAGAATTTTTTCTTTCTCAACTGGTCTTGTAAAATCCCCCATGTGACCATAGTGAAAACTGGAGTAGGGATGCAATTGCAGATATCATTGGTAATATAAGGATGTAGGCTTCCTACTCATGCAGCTAGCTTATCCAGGTCCTCTGGTTCTATTTTCTTCTAAGCTTAAATATTCTATTTCTATGGACTGCTGCAAAGTCTGTCCACCTGTTTCACTTTGTGAATCTTATAGAACCCAGCCCATGATAGGAAGTTCTTGATACATGATCACTTTCTGCTCCAAGGTCATTTATTATGTCATACTAATTAACATACCAGGAGATGCTTCCAAATGATATATTATCTTCTTCTGAAAATGACATGGTCTTTTTCCAGAATTGCAGGTGTCTTGAGTTATTTTTTGATTCTTCCTCTGGGGGATACCATAAGCTCTATCCTGCATCGTTTTCCACCACTGACATCTTCAACCTCCAACACCACACAGTCTGACAGATTTTATGACCCAACCAGGGTGACTAATCACCCTGGTTTGTCTAAGGCTGGTTTTAGCATTAAAAATCTCATGTCATAGGAAACAAAACGTCTTTCATGTTATTCTTTATATGGAATGTAATATGAGATATGTTGTCTCAAGAACCTAAAGGGGCTTATTACTATGCTTTGTGCTTCTTTGTAGTAAGAGATACAAGATACATCGATGTGTCTTTTATTTTGGAAGGGCTATCCTGTCATGCTTCTAAAGTGTGGACCCCTAAAAAACTTCACAGAAGTGACATGTGTCTAAACTTTTGTAGCATTTATCTCAGCTTCTGAAGCTCATGTACCTTTACTAAAGCCTCCAACATACTAGCTACCTTTTGCTCATTTTATCTATCATCATAATGCAATCAGTGTAATGATCTGTGTAAGGTCCTTTGCGATGCCCAGGCAGTACTGATCTCTTCACACTATATGATGGAAGAGAGAAAGAACATTAACATAGCCTCAAGGCAAAACAATATGAATACTGTTGTCTAACAACATGAACTCATACTGTTTGATATCCCTTTCTTATCTGAATGGAAAACAAAGCATTTGTCAAATCAGTGTCATATACAATGTATCTGAAGTTTACTAATTTGTTCTTGTAATGATACCACATGTGGCACAGCAGCTGTAATATGGGATACTACTTTGTTAAACCTTTAGTTGTCTACAATCATTATTAAGGATACATCAAGTTTGTGTAGAGGCCAGACAGGTTAATTATATTGAGATATGATAGGATCATCCTTTCTACATCTTTTAGGTCATAGATGAAGGCTCCAAACCCTATCTATCCTAGGATATAATATTGTTTTTGATTTACTATTATGGTGGGGAGAGGGAGGAAGTTTTCAGAGGTTTCTACTTCATCTTCTTCATGGTGATATTTTTACTTCCAATGCCATTTGTGTTAGTTACTCTAAGAAACAGATTGCAAGAGGGGATTAAATGTGCAAGAGATTTAGTGGACTAAATCTTTTGAGGAAAAATAGTTGGAAGCCAGAGAAGGCAGGAAAAACCATTAGGTCAAGATGTAGCTCTGACTAAATTAAGGAGAGTGGAAAGGAAAGAATATTGGATAGGCAAATTATCAGATTGTGGTGGAGTCTGAAGAAATTCCCAGTAAGCAGATGAGGAGTCCTTAAGCCAGAGTCCCCCATTGAAGAAGTTCTGTCTCTCATAGGAATGTGTTTAGCTTAGTATGCTTGCTACACATCCTCACTAAGAGCAGCCCATGGAAAATATGGGTTTATCACATAATAGTGGATTCAGAGTACAGCAGCTGGGATTATTTGTCCTTAAGCTTCACCCAGATGGAGAACTGAGTGGTATGTTTTTATACTGTCACACCCACTATCTTCAGAAATTTTTCAAGTAGCAGAATGCCTCAAGGCAAATCCGGGATGCTATCAGGAAAATAGAATTTTAGAGTAAAAATTTAAAAAAGTCTTATTTTATAAACTTCTAAATATTTAAGGTTTAAGGTATTCTTCATAAACCTGTTCAGAATATAAAATTGTCTCTCAGACATATTTTAGTAAACAATAGGGGTTCTAAGCCTCTTAAGATTTTGTCTCACAGCAGCTTTACAGAAAGCCCAAGAGAGAGAAAAGTTCTTAAATGTGGCTTTCATCTAATAGAGTAAATAATAAATCAGCACACAAGTAACAAATAAAGTTTTAAAATTATTATGCCAGTCTGGACCAAAAGAGACAGAAACAGTATGAAATTTAAAAAAAAAAAAAAAAAAAAGACTGGACTTCCTGCTTTTTCTAAGCAGAAATCAGGTTAAAACAAATAGTTGCAAACATAAACTACCCTTTACATAAGGATGACACAAAAGATGGAACAAGGGCTCAGAGAGTAGAACTAATAGCCACAGAGAATTCTAAGCCAGGAGCAAGGGAATAGGACTAAGCTCTAATCTAGAGACTGGTAACTCATGTTCCCTGGATTTCAGAAGTGCTGTGGAACAGTATTGTTATGTACTTCCTGTTCTTCTTCTTCTCCCTGCCCTGTATCCATGTTTGAGCAGAAGTGTCACTTCAGTTACCCTATGCCTATTCCACTATTGTATTTTGAGTATGTGGGACCACTTTTATTCACCAGCCTTCAGATTGAGAGAAACAATATTTAAGGACTGTACTAGAGGGATGACACCAAGGAGACTCTTTCATACCTGGACCACATTTAGATGACTAAATTCTTAATTTTAATTACAAACTTATATAAATAAAATGTGAGTAGATAAAGCAAATTATATTACTCTCTTCACATGAGAGGTGGTTCTATGAACCCTTACCATGAATATGAGTGAAGTTGTATTTGCTTCAACTAATAGTGCCTAGCACAAAGAGATCCTATGTGACTAGGGCTAGTTTATAAAAGCTCATGTGTGGAATCAAACAGTAAATATATTTATTTTTGATCAATGAAAACTTAAATAAAATATAAAATGACAAAAAATTAAAAAAATAAATAATAAATAAAAACCCATGTAGCTTTTTCCTGATTCACTTGGAATGCTAACTCTCATGACATTCTCTCTCAGAACCCAGTAAATATGTGGTGAGAATAACAAGCCATGTGGAAGGCCTCAGTGGGTTCTTCAGTGGACAGATCTGGCTACTCCTGTCCTTTGAGTCATCTCATCCTTGATATAAGAAAACCATTGGAAGAAAAGTCAACATTATTCTAGTATTCTGTTGTTCAAACATTCCTAGGGGAGCCCTAGCCACTGTGAAACAGTGTCTGTCACTAGTGTATTCCATCCTAATTAATTCCAGACCTAGAGATTTCTTAAGAATAATAAAGTGGTGTTGTTTTCCAATTCAAGTTTTGGGTGGTTTGTTTTACAGTAATAATAACTAAAATGTCATTCAATATTTCTTATTAGAAAAGCTGATCTCTTCATAAATTATATAAATATCTAACCATTATACTGTATACCTGAAACTAATATAAAATAATATTGAATGTCAATAATGGTTGAAAATTAAAATAAAAAAAGTTGAAAAAATTAAGTTTAAAATAAATCTCTAACTTAAAGCCTTTTTCCTATATCCCAAATCAGTTACATGGTTCCCCTGCCTCAAAATATTTGAAACTACAACAGCTATTATGGTTGCAGAATTCCTAAATTTCATATTTTTATTTACCATAATCTTGACTTTGGAATTTGAAACACATAAAATAATGTTACTAAAAATATTTTAATCCCCAAACAGCATATTTTGGAATGAAAAATAATATTTAATAATTAATCTGGAGTTATTATTAAATAATTATAGATTTGTAAATATTTCATTCTTAAGAAAAGAAAAAATATGTTGCTAGAACACTTTTAAAAATATCGATATCCACTGAATACTTTAAAACTCCAATAAACTGAAAAGCAAAGTTCAATATATAAAACACGTGTATCTACTCAAAAATGTAAAGCTGTTTATACATGGAGAATGAGAGTCAACAGAGAGAAAAGCGGGTAGGAGATGAGAAAGAAAGTATATGAAGTATAAAAACACTTAGAGCAATTTCACATATTTGTATGGGCCATATTTTCCTGACATTACAGTATGTTAGGTTATAGAGCCAAATTTTATCAATGAAAATCTAGTCATTTTCACCCTACTACATTTTTTTTTGAGTAGCAATATATCCAGAGTTTAATGTGCCATTTAGGTTCTCAGAGGGCCTTTGAACAGCCTGTGGTGATAGAACTTGCCTTCGTTCAGTAAAATCTTGCTGACAGCTGAGAGCAGAACACTTCATTTTGCACCCTTAAGATGATATAATTGCTGAGATGCAATTGCTCCTTTATCTTATGATGGTAATCAATCAGCAATTGACAAGTCTAATTAGAAGCCTTGGTATGTGAAACCTGATATCACTCTCTAACAATAATATAGCCTAAAACATCTTTTTAGCAATCTTATAATAAAAACATAGTATTTTATAGATAATTCAATTTACATCGATGCCATTATGGTTTGCATATATAGTAAGGTTTTATAATGGTGGAATACCATCTTTGGATGTATAAATATATTGCTCTAATGGTTTTATGGTGTCTCCCAAGGCCTCAGTATTTCTGCTCTAAAAGTTTGATGATTTTTTTAAATTGGCAAAGATAGATTTTTGTATGTATGTTTTTTTTTTTATTGTCTTCAGCACACAGTATATTTCAGGTGCATAGATTTATGTTTTGATTAAAAGCCCCGCCCCTTTCCCAACAGGGGTAATTCATAGAGAGCTACTGTAATCAGAAGAGAAATGGCATCTCTTAAAAAATGTGATGTTTGGTTACAAAGTCAAGATAAAATACCATGTTTTTTTACTCATTGAAAATATCTAGAAAAATCAGTGCTCATTTATTTCCATAATATGATATGTGTTAAGATGTCTCTGAACAGATTTTTTTCACATTAAAAATTTTTTAAATGTTAAATCTTAAATTGGATAATTACATTTTATATTTGTCTTTTAGCATTTCAATTAGAATCTGTTAATCTTGAACTTGTGCAACTTACTTTGTATTCAGAAGAAAGTGAAATTACGGGAAGTATTAAAACATTCTTTTTCTTCTTGGTAAAATAATAAAATAACGTACAAAGTGCTTTTCTTTATTTTCTGATATTTCTTTTAGAAAATGAGGCTTTCCATCATACAGAAAGTGATAAATTACTGAGAAGTCATACCATTCTTTCTTGCAGTCTGTGGATTGTATCAGAGACATGGATTTTTGTGAGATACCAAATGACAGTATACAAAATACAATTATAGTTTTGCTCTGAATATCCCACTACAGTAATTTGAATTTAAATGCCTCCTTAGACATTTTGTAAATCAGTGAGTACATATTTTCGAAACTAAATTTAAAGCCAAAATTTAAGCATGATATCTGGTAAAGTACCAAAGCAGTCTTTTAGCAATGTATCAATGAAAAGATGACCGGGGATCCATTTGAAGTTCCAGCTTCAAATGAACAAGATGTAAAGCACCACAGAACAGACACAACTCAGTGATTCATTTTTTAAGATGATTTTTTGGATGTTGTATGAAGTATTGATCATTTTCCACATTTTATAACACCACAAGTGTTCTCTTTGATGTTGTCACTTCATACATCATTGTGATGCATCTAGAACTCAGCAGAAATATCCTGTTTTGATGATTTCATTTGAACTCCCATTAACTATATGGTAACTTTTAAGTTCAAATTAAAAGTCTTACCTGAATATGATATTTGATCATACAATTCAAAAAACATATTAAAAGAAAGAGGAAAGTGGATATTTTGATTAAGAAAAATGCATAGAGAATATTCTTTAAAATTGTTCACAGCACTGTCAAGGAAATCAAAAGGAAAATGCATCACCTTATAAAGTCACTCTAACATATTTCTAAAGAAAAATGTCTAGAAATTATACTCCCTTGACTTTCTCCATCATGATATTTTATAAGTTGTGTCCTTTTTTCTATTTAGTACTTTTTTACTTTAACATATGTGTCAAAATGCTATTTCTAAATGTAAAAGTGACTTCCCCCAAATCTTTGGTTTTCATCTCTGTCACTTCCCAGAAAGTCTATGCAGCCTTAATTTATACATAAGACTCTGCAGCACTGCTCCATTTACTACATTTATCTCGTGTGCTTGAAACAATAAGGCCTTGAAAAAACGAAGTCTTCTTACAGTTTATTAGTTTGGATCCTGGGTGCACAGCCTAGTGGCTAGTGGGAGACAAACATGGGAAAAGACTTGGCAAGTCAGTAATGGAGGGTGGTGTTGTAAACAACATTCATTCCAAAGAAGATTTGTATGTCTGCCTAAACCAGGGGGATTTACAAAAGGCTTCCCTTCATACAATTCATAGGCGAGGCCATTTGACTAGTGTTCTATGCTCACATTTGAAAGGATCGTTCAGTTCCATCACATGAAATCCTTTTTATTCACAGACATTGGTATAATGACAACTAACAGCAGACCAACTCATTGAATAATAGCAGAAATATGTATCAATGTATGCTGAGATGATGCAGAAAGACTTTATACTTTAAATATTGACTTTTGATTAAATGCCATCAGATTTTAATGGATACTAATGTCAAACAATAATCAGAAGTAATTAATTTATACTTGTAGGAGAGAGGTAAGAATGACAAGAGGAGGTAAAATTTAAGACTGAGACTAGAGACTAGGACTCAGACAACCCTGGTCACCCCTTATTTTAGAAATATATAAATTTTTATATGTCAGTAGGAGTTAACCTGAACATTTACTACACTAAACCCATCAATAAAAAGAGTCCAATGATCCAATTGTGTCTGAGTAAAATGGTAACTAGATTTAATTTTAAAATTATTTGAACCCTGAAAGACATTAGCTGTTTTAAGAAAAAAACAGAAAAATCATTACTGTTAATACCCTTCAACTGTGTAAAATTGAATAAATTAATAAACCTAGGAGAGAAGTAAAAGACAAGAAGATATAGACAGCAAAGAGGCAAAGGCATTTTTTTTTTTTTAATCCAGAGGGTCTTAAATTTCTCTGTCAGGTGAAGATGGAATGTGTTTATATGTAGTTCTTTCCTTCAGATTGAAGATGGGATTCTCATAGCTTCTGAACATCCATTAATTCAACCCTATATATCTGATTTTCAACTTTAAATTGACTTCCTTGGTATAAACTATAAAATTATAATTCTTGATCTGTTTTCCTTGATTAACTTTAATGATTGGTATACAAACTCAGTAAAAATTCAAGAGAGCTTGGCATCACCATAAGGCAGATTGAGATGCATGCCCTATATAAATTGTCATAGTCGGGTATACGGAAGAAGAAAAACATAAAGCTAGAAATCATGAGGTCAGGTTATTATGCATAGCTTTATGTGCTAGAGATTCATAGATATTGAAATTAGATAGCTGTTCTTTCTTGTTCTTTGTATGTCAGTTTCTTTCTGCTATCTTTTTTATTTTCTGACACTAAAAATCTCTAGATTGAACCCTTTGTTTATGTAATTTAAATTAATTACCTGATTAATCAAAGATTTTTATTTTATTTTCTAGACCAACAACAGCTAGATCTTTTATTGTGAGGTTTTAAGATCCATGGAGTCAAAGACTATCTACTCTTCATCTGTCAAACACAGTGATAATATACAGATGATAATATGAGTACATTTTCTCTACCATAAAGCAAACAGAAGAGATTGCAGACTGACTGATAATTTTTCCTGATTGCAAATTGAATACTAAAAGACTTAGAAATTAAATACAATGATAGCAATGAGGTATATATTAATTAATAACCAACTAATCAAAGTTTTTTTTTACTATTTGATAATTATTTAAAAAATGCTTGTTAGAAGCCTCTCCAGTTAGAAGTATCTTTTTGCCTTAAAAAGAAAAAGAATCAGGAATCTAACCCCTCTAAAAGACTCATATTTAAGATTGGATTTGATGCCATTTATATTTTAGATTAGACTATATAAACTTTATTAAAGAAAAAAAGGTATGTAATATCTATGGCTTTAAAGTCATGTAAGCACTTTTATTATTAAAAATCATAAGAAATATTTCTAGTCAAGATAGTGGAGTAGGTAAATGCTGTGCTTGTCTCCTCTCACAGTTACATCAAAATTACATCTAAACTACAGAACAGCCATCGTTGAGAACTGCCTGAAGTCCAGCTACATAAAATTTCTATAACTATGGATATACAGAAGAAGTCATGTTGAGAATGATAGAAGAGGCAGAGATGTAAAATGCTGGTCCCATACCCATATGTCGCAGTTAAAAATTGGGAGGGATATCTCAGCTGTGTCTATCTTCTTGGAGGGGCAAGGAGTCCCAGCCCCACATTAAGCTCTCAAGTCTGGGGTTCCAGTGCTGGGGAGAGAGGTCCCCACAACTTCTGGCTGTGAAAACCAGTGGAGATTGTGGCTGAGTGAGATGGAGGAGGGGATGGCACTGGAGTCACAGTAGTTCTTTTTAAAGGGCCCACACACAGATTTATTATTACAGACTCACTCTGAGCTGAAGCTTTGGAGCAGCAGCTTGAAAGACATCAGAAATGTATGGGGAACTAAATTATCCAGCTTCAGGGCAAGGGCTGAAGGGGCAGCTTTCTCCCAGACAGCAGTGTTGGCAGAAGCAATGTTCCTTTATTGAGCTCTTCCCTTACCCAGTGTTCAGACACAGTGGGGCATCATATTTAAGTCACAAGCAATCTAGTTAACACCATTAACTCTACACTGGAGATTCCCAGAGACTCCATCCCTCGCAACTTGCAGGCCTATCCAAGCCATTTTCAGTGATTTTTCCTGTCTTGGCTCATGCTGTGGACTTTCCTAAAATCTCTATTCACAAACCCCAAACAAGTAGCATTGGGTCTCAGGATGCTTTGTACTTCTTTCAAAGCAGGACCAAGCCTGGCAGTAGCAGTAGCTAGTGTACCTCCCAGGCATTTCCAAGCCCAACACAAATGGCAATCACCTGAAGATCACTTTGTAGTTCATACCAAATGATCCCAGGCAGGGCAGAGGAGTGGACATTCATTGCTTGCAATAGAGCTCCTCCCAAGAGGCCCCAGAACCAGCAAACATGACGTCCAGCTTTAAATCATACAAGAGTACCATCCAACCACCTCCACAAATGACACACCCACAGGCAGACTGTCAGGTACCAGAGCCCTGTTGAAGCAAATCTTTCTTTGTAGGATCAGCCCCTGCACAACAGCTCCTCCACTGTAGTCATGGCCAGTCCTCACAATCAACAAGCCTGGAGGATAATTCCTCCCAGTGACTTGCAAACAGAAACCAAGGCTCATCTGCAAGTGGATGGCACACACAACCCACACAAGGGACTCTTTTGGAGCACCTGGCTCAAGCGACCAGAGAGGCTGAGCCACTGGGCCCCACAGGACACCTGCTATACAAGGCCACTCTCCTAAGACCAGGAGACATAAGCAACTTTATCTAATACATGGAAACAAACACAGGGACACAGCCAGAATGAGGAGACAAAGAAACATATTTCAAATGAAAGAACAGAACAAAGCTATAAAAAAAGAACTAAATAAAATGGAGATAAGCATTCTACCAGATACAGAGTTCAAAACAGTGGTTATAAGGATGCTCAATGATTTCAGTGAGATCGTCAACAAAAACACAGAAAACATAGAAATGGAGATAGAAAACATAAAGAACCAGTAAAAAATTTAAAAATGAAATAGAAAATGAAGAATACATTAGAGGAAATCAACAATAGATAAGATGAAGCAGAAGACGGAATTGGCAATTTGGAAGAAAAGATAGCAGTAAACACCCAGAAGAGCAAAAAGAAAAAAGAATCCAAAAACATGAGAAAAGCAGGGTTCCCCAACCCCTAACAGCGGACTGGTCCATTGCCTGTTAAGAACTGGGCTGCACAGTAGGAGGTGAACAATGGATGAATGAGCAAAACTTTATCTGTATTTGCAGCATCTCCCCAGTGCTAGCATTACTGGCTCAGCCCCACCTCAGATCATCAGGTGATTCTCATAGGAGCACCTGTCCTTGGTGTCAAAATGGCTGAGGACTGATGGTTTAAGGGATTTCTAGGACATTAAGCGTACCAACATCACATTATAGGGTTACCAGAAGGAGAAGAGAGAGAGCAAGAAATTGAAAATCTATTTGAAGAAATAATGACAGAAAATTTATCTAACCTGATAAAGGAATTAGACATATAAACCCAGAAACTGTAGAAAGTCCTAAACAAGATGAACTTAAAGAGGCCCACACTAAGAGACATCTTAATTAAAATGCCAAAGCTTAAAGGCAAAGAGAGAATCTTAAAAGCAGCAAGAGAAAAGCAGTTAGCTTTTCCTACAGGGAGCTTCCATAGACTATCAGCTAATTTCTCAACAGAAACTTTGCAGGCCAGAAGTGATTGGCATGAAATATTCAAGATGATGAAAAAAAAAACCCTACAATCAAGATGACTCTACCCAGCAAAGCTGTCATTCAGAATAGAAAGATAAAAAGCTTCCCAGACAAGAAAAACCTAATGTAGTTTATCATCACCAAACTAATATTACACAAAATATTTAAGAAGAAAAAATATTAAAAATATGAAATAGCAATAACTATATATCTAGCAATGATTACTTTAAATGTAAATGAATTAAATGCCCCCAATGAAAAGATAGGGAGGCTGAATGGATAAGAAAACAAGACCCTTACGTTTGCTACCTACAGAGACTTATTTTAAATCAAGACACACACAGATTGATAGTAAATGAATGAAAAAGGATATTTCATTAAAATGGAAATGAAAAAACAAGCTGGGATAGTAATACTTATCTGAGACAAAAAAAAAACTTTAAAACAAGAGACAAAGAAGGAACCCATTATTCTCCCTCTGAGTATTTGTCTGAAGAAACTCAAAATGCTACTTCAAAGGGACATTAGCATCCATATGTTCATTGTAGCATTATTTACAGTAGTTGACAAGTTATGAAGGCAAACTGGGTATCCATCAATAGATGAATAGATAAAGAAGAAGTGGTACATATATACAGTGGAATATTATTTAACTGTTAAAAAAAGAAAGAAAACTTGCTATTTGTAACAATACGGATGGACCTAGAGGTATTGTGCTGAGTGGAGTAAGTCAGAAGAAGACAAATGCTATATGATTTCACTTACATGTAGAATCTAAAGAACAAAATAAAAGGAACAAACAAAACAAACTCATAAATATAGAAAATATTTTGATGGTTGTCCGATGTAAGAGGTGTTGGGGGATGAATGAAAAATGGGAAGGGATTAAGAAGTACAAATTGGTGGTTACAAAACCGTCATTGGGTTGTAAAGTACAGACAACACATATTGTAATAACTATGTGTGTTGTCAGATGGGTACTAGATCTATTAGGCGATCACTTCATAAGTTTTATAAATGTCTTATCATTATGTTGTACATCTGAAACTAACATAACATATGTCAACTGTAATTTAAAAATATATATAAAAAAGAAAAAAAGCCATGTGGATGTAATTAAACATTTGCTCTTGACTTTCAACTTTGATTTAAATGTGATTCTGCATGTTTGCAAATATATATATATATATATATATATATATATATATATATATATATATATATAAATTATATATATATTATAAATAAATAATACACACACACACACACATACACAAACACACAAATACATCTATTCATTAAGATTAATGCTGAAATATTTAATACCCTGAAAAATCATAGAAGGATAGATCTCTGGCAGTGGGACATAATCATCAGCATTCTGATTTGTTTTGTTTTCTTTAAGGTGTTTCAGTGACTATAATGTGCAGTGAAAGTTGAAAATCACTGGATAAAACGTTTTGGCAAAATTTTTACTGAGTCAAAACCTGAACTGGATTATAAGCTACCCTTACACTCAGAACAATAATTATGGTGGTCACTACCTTACAATTGCCTACTTTGTTTTTGGATCACAATATGATGTCTTTGATGTGTGCAATTTATCATGCAGTCAAGAGTGGAAAATTAATGATAAATTGATATCCTAATATGAATAGACTGTTTTGTTTTCTATGTTTACACTGTGCTTGTCAATGACTATGTCTGCTGGGCCCAAATAATACTGGAAATAGCTTCTCGGAGTTATTGATATCAGCCAAAATAATGAAATAATAGCTGTGTCAGGAAACAATGTCACCTGACCTCTTTATTAGTTGAGAGAGAGTACAAAGTGACCTGCCCTCTTTAATGTGATCTTAGATCAATTATTATAGCACATTGTTCTCAAAAGGCCAAGCTGAATTAAACCAATGCCCATCTATAAAAGCTTTTCCCATAAATTCTCCCTATTAATTAAATCAAATGTAGCTTTTAAATTGATGAGATTGCAGAGATAAGTTGTTCCTTAAGCTTAGTGTATTTATCAATAAAATAATTGAAAATAAAACAATGGGTAAGAATATTAAAACCCTTAAGAAAAGAATTGTGCCACCCCATATTCAATTGTCATTTTGTGTTCTTTTAGAGTTTCTAAGGAAAAATTTAAAACCAAGCAAAAAAAAACAAACCAAAACAAAACAAAAACTCTAACACTCGGCTAATATCCAAAGCATAAAATATGGTTGCATGTCATGTCTATTTGACTTTTACTGGATAAAATGATATTAAAAGATGAAATGTCATTAAGCTAATATAAAAGAATTTAGATTTTTAGAAAGTCTAATATTTTAGAAAAGTGAGATTTATATACTGATGCATTTAAAATGCAGTTTATTTTAAGTATTAACTTAGTCACAGAATTGTGAAACCTCCTTAGAAGCCAAAACATAAATTTCTGTTGCTCCTGAAAACTAATATGTATCTACTGTACATGCTAGTTTCAGAAAACTCATAGATATAAAAATAAATGAAACACTTACTTTATCTATTTTAGCTTTGAGATGTCCTTCAGTTCAATGTGTAGTTAAGAGTGAATTCCTGAAACTTGTCTATACTAATTCTGAAAATTTCTTGGAAAATTTTGATACCTACCAACATTTATTTAACAATAATAAAGAAATAGTCAACACTGTTTCTAAAGCTTTATGATATTCAAAAGTTGCTTTCAATTTTCAGAAGGACCTAATATAAATTAAATTACAATCAATACACCTTTAAGTAGAATGTTTCATTAGAACTGAATTTCAGAAGGGCAGTTTTATTTTATTTTATTTTATAAATTTTTAAGAGTTTATTTGGGCAAAACCAGATTTGAATGGGTCAGTGAATGAAAAGTGAGTAGGAGTCACTCCCATTTTATTTATATTGAAACTAATAGAAAGTACTTCTAAATTTAATTTAGACCAAAAAAGTATTGCTTATTTCCAAAAATACTTTAATGTAGTTGCTTAAAAGTAAGCAGTCAGGGAGAGGTATAGGTTAAATTAAGATAAAATTCCTCTAGTTGGCAGCTTTAGATTTCAAAATATATCTTGCTACCTTGAAATTTGCATTTTTATAACATAATTTAAGATCTTTAGAAATATTAACTTCATTAAAATATTAATATGCTCAAAACCAAGAAACATGTTCTAGTTAGTAAATAAAACATGAAAATTAGACTTATCAATCAACCATATTCTCATATTTTATATACTCAAATTCTGCTTATTGAGTGTAGGGCTCTTGTTGGGTATCTAGTTATGAAGAGAACAAGACATAGTCTCTGTGCTCAAGGAACTTATAGTCTAGTGAATATTTCTTATCATTTTTATCTCCTGTATTTTATTGATGTAAGTCTTCTGAAATCACCTTAATTACTAGGATCATTCAGCCTCTATCCAAATTACATATTGTTGTTAGTTAGTCTCAGCAAAAATCACTGATATTGGGGCTAACATACTAAAGTCAGAGACCAGTTTGCCTTACAGAATTTCAGAATTTCAGTTTTATTTATTTATGTTTGTTTATTTGTTTGTTTTTATTTTGTGCTACCTGAGGCATTGTAGGAGTAGATGAGACACCACTTACACCTCAACTTGAAAAGATTTATGGAAAGATCTCTTCATAAACTATTAAACACTAATGTCAGCTGATCATGTAGTCAGTTCTTCAAGATAGTCTAGGAAAATCACATAATCTTTAAATAATTTCCTTTGCCCCATAGAGAAGTGTAAACTTGGTTATACCTAATTATAAGAAATATAGTAGAACATATTATGTTTCCTCATAGCTAATAATTATAATATAATGCATTATTAATTTACATCATATATGAGTAAATCCAAGGAATAATCTTATTATCTCATGTTCAGAATATCCTCATTTTAGAACAGACAGTGGAACACAATGGTTAGAGACAGTTTCTGGAGCCAAATTTTTGGGGTGAATCATTCGTAAGTGATAGGACCTTGGGAAAGACTTTGAACTTTTCTACACTTAATTTTCTTTATCTGAAAAGTATATATAATAATAGAGTTTACCACATAAGATTGTTCTGAGGATGGAATGAGTTAATATATGTAAATCATTTAGAAAATATCTGGCAAATAATAAGGGCTCTATGTTAGTTATTATTATTTTTAATTGTTATTGATCTTACATGACAAAAGTGGAAAATGCACACATTAGAACTGATAATGTCCAGTTCAAGAGTAATTTTATGGTTAGGGGAGGAGTCATAGTGCAATAGTCCACATATAATTGGGTGAATCAATGCAAGTACAGAGTTATTTCAAAAAGACCTGATAGGTAGGTAGACTATTAACTTGTATCTAGGCCCAAAGATGTGACAGGATAGAGTGTGTAGAAGTAATTTGACATTCATATCCTTAGAGAGTATGTATTCCTTTTTAGAGCAAAATCTTTGTGCAAGATTATTTTTTCAGATTCTAAATATCCATTAAAATATTAAGTTCATAGTATTTTCTCAATAAAATTTTAATGAAATAAATTAGATATGCTGAAAATTACTGGAAATACACATATTAGTAATTATCTTTATAAGAATAATCAGATTTTCAATTGCAAGGTAATTAGCATTTGCAATAATGATTAGTGCACTGTATCAATTTTGTGAAATAAAAAGAAAGTTTGCGTTATACACAGTACAGGGCTTTCCTCTTTCAAATTAGTAGTCTTTTAAATGTGGAAATTTAAATAAACTAAAAAATTAATGGTAACATTTCAGAGCCAAAGTCAGACATTTTATTTGTCAAAATATGTTATAGAAGAGGTGGATTGAGAAATTTCATTGTGCTTTCAGCAGTGGTATTTTATTTTTTAAATTTTCTTCTAGTTTTTATTTATTTATTTATTTTTAATTTTTGCTCACTCTTTCTTTCATTCTTTCTTCCTTCCTTCCTTCCTTCCTTCCTTCCTTCCTTCCTTCCTTCCTTCCTTCCTTCCTTCTTTCTTTCTTTCTTTCTTTCTTTCTTTCTTTTTTTCTTTCTTTCTTTCTTTCTAAATGGTGACATTGGTTAATGAAATCCAATAAGTTTCAGCTGTACACTTTAACAGTAAGGCATATATATGTTTACACTGTGTGTTTATCTTCCATAGTTAGATTTTTTTCTGTCACCACATATTTGACCCCTTTACCACATCTACTTCCCCTTCACCAGTGATATTTTAAATACAATTTATCAGAAATAGGATTGATAAAAGCAAATGTGAATATATAATCTTCTATAGAACATTTAAATTCTATTTCCCTCTTTATACTCATTAGAAATTATCCAATTAGACTTAAATTAATCATCTACATTAGTCAACACCAAATCCTTTGCTAAAATTTTGACCTGCCATATTATTTTCTAGAGATCCAAAAGATAAATATTCTCTTTAATTTAAATTTTTTATTATTAGTTGTAGCTAAAGACAAAATTAAACAAAAATACGTTTTTACTTTCTATATTTTTTAGCAAAAATCTCCAAGTGTACCTTATTACATTAAAAAACTAAAATAATTTATTAATTTCAATGCTCTTAATGAAATATTATTTCAGTTACTACCTTAATATTTAAAATCTTAGGCACGTTAACTTCACAGAAAATGTATTGGTAATTACAGATAAAAATAAATAAAAGCTCACTCGACATCACTAATGATTATCCATATAAGGTAAAGTGATGAGAACTGAATGGTGCATTTTTTTACATGTTAGTGCCAATCAGATAAGTCTTAGAATACAGAATTATCTTTATAAAACTAAGCAAATATACCATTATGAAAATATACAATATTTTGTGTACAAACACACATGTAAAACAAAATTTTAAAATGTTGTTTATATTTTATTTTAGCTTATGATATTTGAATTTCTTTCTCCCAGAATTGGCAATATTTTAGAGATTCAGTAACTCTTCATTTCCTATTTCTCTGTAGTATGTAATATGCAGGACACTGACTAAGAGGATGTAATACTAGGTTGTCAGCATTATATGTACTAGAATATATTCATTAGAATGACAAGTAGAGAGTGACTCTGCTTCTCCAAAATTTATGTAATAGATTTTCATCGAGATGATCTATAGTCCTATTGTAGATTTGAAAACTAAACACGAGATATGTATTATTTTTAAAGGTCTAGAAATGACCCATAATTAATTCTTATTCTTAATGGTTGCAAATGAAGAAGAGTGAGTATTATCCTTCTCTGAAGAAATGAATTCTAAGGAGATATTAGTAGTCTAACAAGAGGTATATAAAGTTGCTCTCTTAGATATGTACTTTGTCACTTTTGTCAATGTGCTTTGATTCTTAAGAAATCAAGCATAAATATTTTTTAGATACTTCAAACTTCTTTTCTAGATTAACATGGCCTCTAAATGCTACTTTAAATCAAAACAGAGAAAATAATCTCAATGAAATAAATTTTATATATTAATTTTCAGCAATCTCTTTCAGGTTAACAGTATATATTAAGTACTTTTAAATTTACACAAATTCCTTGTCCTGCAATAAATTTTAATCAGATACTTTGTACTCAGTTGTGCTGCTCTTGTGTGAAATCTTCTAAAGTGCTATCGTTGCCAAGGAAACCATTTTATTGTTATCTGTGCATTCAGCACTGTCTCACTGGTTCATTTTTCTCATTCTCTCTTTCACTTTCCATGACTCAACTGGAAACTTTATGTCATGCATTAGTTAAAATAAAATTTAAAAAAACATTGGATTCTTTCTCATTTAGAAACTTATTAGAACATAAGTTTCAACAATGGCTTTCTGTCCATATTATTATTATTTGAATGTGAAAACAAAGAGATAGAAACAAAAAAAGAGAAACAACTTTTGTTTCATGCTTTGCTTTACATTTGATAAGCTGAAAAATGTATGAAATTTTCTTTTGATCTCTTACCTATTTATGAATGCTGTGAAAGTCTGAAACAAGTGCTTCTTGAATAATTTTTAGCTCTGAATTTTTGCATACAGAATAAAAGGGAAAAGAAGAGAAAGAAGGCACAAACATGAAAGAGAGTTTTAAAATGATAAACTGCTTTAGGGTCAAATGTTCTCTAAATACTTCTTGCCTACTTACCCTCTCACATTCTTTTTTACTCTCCAGAGATTCCATTTACAGACTATTTTACTTTCAGCTACTTTACAAAATATACTTGTATACATTCTAATTAAGAAAACAAGTTATTAGTAATCTTTTAATAAAATGATTTTTTTATACTAAGCTATATATACTTAATGTTTTGAATAACTCCATAATCAGAATTCTGCAAACATGGATACACTGCCCAGGATATCAATTAGGTCTATTGAAGATAGAGGCAGAATTAGCACTTGATTGGTAACAAAAATTAAAGAATATAAAATCCATAAAAATCTAATAAATACAGACTCCTGATATATACTTATAATAAATGTATCTTATTTACCTAATTATACTTTTCACATATTATACAAGCACACAGAATCATTGTAATAAAACATTTTCTTATGAAAAATGATTTTTAAATTACAAAGCACACACTAAAATAGAGCTTTTTTTCTTCAATTGCATACACACACTCAGATATAAAAACTTGATCATCTGCAACACAGAGGTATATATGATTCATTTTGGGTAACCACATTTACCAGATTGCTAATGATTACTCTTTCTTTTAAAAAGTTCTAGTATCTTATAAAATGTATTTTTTTGGTAAATGTAACTATTTTAACAATGATGGGTTAACTCAATTTACACTGACTGTCCCATTAAAAATCAATAGAGATATTGTATAAAATATTAGTTTTGTTTCTTTTATTTATGCTTTAACTATCTCTTAAAACTGGGGGGAATAAAAAATGGAATTCAAGGTCTTTCAAGGAGGAGCTATCTCTGTAAATACCTCAGACTTACAGTTCAGACTTGTAATTTTTTCGATTACACACCCTAGGAGTTAGATGTCAAAAATAGATACACTATCACAAACATAGAAACCCCAAAATAAATTACTTCTGGGGGAAGGTGGCAGCATTTAGAACATCGAATTATCTATGCATTAAGAATTCACAATGTGTGGTATTCAATAAGAAAAATTGACCTTGCAAAAGGCAAGAACTAAATAAAAATTAAGAAAAAACTGAACACAATATAAGAAGATATTTGCTTTGTTGAACATATTTTAAAATAACTAAGAAATTTGTTTAAAATTAAATTAGAGATGAAAAATTTGAGCAGTCTAGAAGTTTAATATAAAAATAGAACCAAGTGAAAAAAAACTTAGAACTAAAATACATAATATACAAAATTAAATATTCACAGAGGATGATTTTTTAAAACAGAGTAAATCCAGTTAAAGAGACAATTAATAATTTAGAAAATTAATCAGAAGAAATTATCAAGACTGAGAAAAAGAAAGAAAGAAGAATAGGCCTGCAATATAATCTTTCTTGGACAAATCTCAGTAGTCAGTAGGCTGAGGGTGAGTGGTTGGCTTTGGTGTGATCTGAGGGTTTTATGGTTGGCCCTAAGCTCAGCACTGGTGCCAAACCTGAATGTTTATTAACCTAGTGAACATCACTTGCCCTACTCTGGTGACTCCCTGGTTCCCATCCTCACCCAACTTGTGTACTGCCCAAGGTTCTTTCTCTGGGTGAGCCTTTTGGACTACCTTAGGCCTTGGGATACTTTAGGCCTTTTGCTGAGGTGTCCCAGGCTCAGTACTCACCAGTACTGGCCCAGTACTCACCAGTACTCACCAGCTGGCCTCAGTTCGCAGCATGTTTTCTCTCACGTGCTTCCATGTCTAGCGCAAGCAGCAACCACCTGTAAATAACTTTGCGGCTCCTACCAAGCTTATCATAGGCAGTGGTTAACCCTAGCCTGCATAGGAACCCCTCCCAAGGATACCCAGAACCAACACACCAGGAGACTGGTGTCAGATACAGCAGAGTACCACTTGATTAGCTCCTTGAACAGCACACCAAAAAGATGGTCTCAATAGGCACAGGTGAATTTCACTCTGTGGGGTCAACCCCCATACAGCAACTCATAAGCTGTGGGTCTGGCCAATCCTCACATTCAGTTGGCCTGAGATCAGTCTCACCCACTGATGTGCCAAAGTCAATCAAGGCTAAAATATAACAAAAGGGCACACAAAACCCACACAAGGAACACTCCTAGAGCATCTGGCACAAGTGATCAGTGAAATTGAGCCACTGAGCTACACAGAGCAGCTACTTCAGAAGGCCGCCTGGCCAAGACTGGGAGACATAGCAGATGCACTTAAAACAAACACAAACAAGCAGGCAAAATGATAAAACAAAAGATGTCCCAAGTGAAAAACAAACAGGATAAAACTTCAGAAAAAGAATTAAACAGAATAGAGGCAAGCAATCTATCAGATAGAGTTAAAACACTGGTTATAAGAATGCTCAATGAACTTGATGGAAGAAGACATGAGTTCAGTGAGAACATCAACAGATATTAAGCATAAAAAGGACATAGAAATCATAATAAAAACCAGTCAGAAGTGAAGAATACAATAACCGAAATAAGGAATATACTAAAAAAAATCAATAGCAGAGTAGATGAAGCAGAGGATTGAATCAGAAATTAAAAGACGAGATAGCAGAAAACACCTAATAAAAACAGCAATAAGAAAAAATAATCTAAAAACATAAAGATAATTTAAGGGATCACTGGGATAACATCAAGTGTACCAACATTCACATCATAGGAGTACCAGAAAGAGAAGAGAGATAGCAAAAGATTGAAAACCTATTTGAAGAAAAATGACAGAAAACTTCCCTAACATGGTGAAAGAAATAGACATACAAACCCATGATGTGCAGAGAGTCCCAAACAAAAGGAACATAAAGAGGCCTAAACCAAGGCACATTATAATTAACATGACAAAGGTCAAAGACAAAGAGAATCTTAAAAATAGCAAGAGAAAAGCACTTAGTGGACTACAAGGGAATTCCCCTAAGACTCAGCCAGTTTCTAGACAGTCACTTTGCAGGGGACTGAAAGTGATGAAAAGCAAGGACCTACTACTAAGACTACTCTATCCAGCATGGCTATTATTTAAAATGGAGGGAGAAATAAAGAGCTTCCCAGACAAGAAAAAGCTGAAGGAATTCATTACCAGCAAACAAGTATTGCAAAAAATGTTAAATGAACTTTTTTAAGAAGTGGGGGTAGGGGACAGACACATAAATATGAATGATAAAATGGCAATAACTACATACCTATCAAGAATCACTTTAAGTACAAATGAATTAAATGCTCCAATCAAAAGACATGGGGTAGCTGAATGATAAGAAAAGAAGACCCATACATATGCTGTCTACAAGAGACCCACTTTCGAGTGAAAGACACATACAGATGGAAAGAAAAGGGATGGAAAAAAATATTTCATGTAAATTAAAAAAAAAAAGCTGGAGTAGCAATACTATATCATAAAAAATAGGCCTTAAAACATAGGCTATAATAAGAGAGACATTACATAATGATAAAGGGATTATTCCAACAAGAAGATACAACCCTAGTAAACATTATATACCCAACGTAGAAGCACCTAAATACATAAAGCAAATATTGACCAATATAAAGGGAGAGATAGACAATAACATCATCATAGTAAGGGACTTTAACACCCTATTAATACCAATTTTCAATCTTCCAGATTGAAAATCATCAAGGAAACAGCAGCCTTAAATTACACAGTAGATCAGATAAATTTAATTGATGTTTAAGAGAATTTCACACCAAAGCAGTAGATTATACATTCTTTTTAAGTACCCATAAAATATTTTCCAAGATAGACCACATATTAGGCCACAAAA
The DNA here is from genome assembly GCA_004027375.1 of Macroglossus sobrinus. NCBI lineage: Eukaryota > Metazoa > Chordata > Mammalia > Chiroptera > Pteropodidae > Macroglossus > Macroglossus sobrinus. Next base: position 3,270 of record PVKZ01002543.1, on the reverse strand, counting down.
GAAGTCTTAATAAGTTTAAATAAATTAAATTTATATCAAGTGTCTTTTATGACCACAATGGTATAAAACTAGAAATCAATTACAAGGAAAAAAACTGAACAAAACACAAACACATGGAGGCTACATAACATGCTACCAAACAGTAAATGGGTTAACAATGAGATCAAGTAAAAAATCAAAAGATACCTTGGGATAAATGAAAATAAAAATGCAATGACCCCAAACATATGGGACTTGGGAACGGCAGTCCTAAGAAGGAAATTCATATGGGCATACCTCAAAATTCAAGAAAAGTCTCAAACAATCTAACCTTAAACTTTAAGAAACTAGAAAAGAAAAGCAAACAAAACTCAAGTTAATAGAAAAAAAATAATAAAAATTAGAGCAGAAATAAATAAAATAGAGTCTAAAAGAACAGTACAGAAGATTTATGAAATCAAGAGCTGATTATTTGAAAAGATATAAAAAAATCAATAAATCTTTAAGCAGACTCATCAAGAAAAAAGAAGAACCCAAATAGATAAAATTAAAAATAAAATAGAAGTGACAATTGACACCACAGAAATGCAAAGAATTATAAGCAAATATCATAAGCAATACATGCCAACAAATTGGACAATGTGGATAAAATGGACAAATTTATAGAAACATATACTCTTTCAAGACTGAATCAAAAATAGACAACCTAAACTGATTACCACTAAAATATCAAATCAAAAAACTAACAAATAAAAGTCTTAGACTGAATGGCATCATAGATAAAATATTAAAAAATGAAGTAACGTCTATTTTTCTCAAACTATTCCAAAAACTTCAAGAGAAGAAAAGGCTTCCAAATTCATTTTATGAGGCCACCACTACCTGATTCCAAAACCAGACAAAAACATCATAAAGAAAAAAAATTATAGTCTGATATAACTGATAAACATATATGCAAAAACCTCAGCAAAATATTAGCTGAGTTCAGCAATACATTAAAAAGAATATACACCATGATTAAGTAAGATTTATTTCTGGGATACAAGTTAGGTTCAATATCCACAAATTAATTAATATGATACACCACATAAATAAATTGAAAGATAAAAGTTATGTGATCATAGCAATAGATGCAGAAAAAGTGTTTGACAATACATAGCATTTGTTTATGATAAAAACTCTTGGCAAAATGGGAATAGAGGGAACATACGTCAACACAATAAATGTCATATATGACAAACCCACAGCTAACATCCACTATGGAAATCATTTTCTAGGTTCCACAAAAAAATTAAAAATAGAACTACCTTCTGACCCAGAAATTGCATTTCTTGATATTTGCCTCCCCCCACCAATAAAAAAACACCAATTCAAAAAAATATATGCACTCCTATGTTCATTTCAGCACTATTTACAATAACCAAGATATAGAACAACTGAAGTGCTCATAATTAGACAATTAGATAATTAGATTAAAAAGTTGTAGTGTACACACACACACACACACACACACACACACACACACACACGCACACACAGAATGGAACGTTATTCACTCACAAAAAAGCATGAAATCTTGCCATTTGTGATAACATAAATGGACCCAGAACGTATCATGCTAAGTGAAACAAGTCAGACAAAGAAAATTAAATATCATATGATCTCACTTATATGTGAAATCTAAAGAAAAATAAAAAAACAGAAATAGACTCATAGATGCAGAGAAAAACTGGTTATTGCCAGATAGAAGAGAGGGTTAAAAGGCTGGATGAAAAAAGTAAAGGGATTAAGAACTAAAAATTGGTAGTTACAAAATAGTTACAGGAATGTGAAGTGTAGCACAGGGAATATAGTAAAAAATATTGTAATAACTGTATTATATCAGATGAGTCCTAGACTAATTGCGGGGACAACTTCATAAATTATGCAAATATCTAACTACTTGAAACTAAAATAAAATAATATTGAATGACAACTCTAATTGAAAAATAAAAGTTAAAAAAATTTAAAAATATTTTAGATAAGACAAAAAGTTTCTATCATGTGCATGATGTGAGACAGAGGAAAATATAGACTTAGACAAAAGTAACATATAAAAAGATAATAGCCAAGAATTTTCCTAAATTAATGAAGCACATCAAATCAAATTTTTTAAAGCTGCCAACCCTCCCCAAAAGATAGATGAAATGAAAACCATACCTAGACACAAAACAAAATTTTGAATAACAGATAAGCAATAAAACCTTAAAAGTATCCGAGATGATAATGCACATACAAACCTATATACACGTATAATAAATATATACTATCATTGAAGCTACAATAAAAATGACAGTTAATTTTTTAACAGAAACAAGAGAAGCTAGGGAAAAACTGAATTGTATCCTTTAAGTGTTAAAATAAAATAACTTCCAAGTTAGAATTCTAAACCCAGCAAAATACTTTCTCAAAAATTTTGGCAAAGACATTTAAAAAATTGTCAGCTATAGGATTGAATTAAATAAATTTTCAAAGAGAAATATAATAAACCCAGAAAAAAAAGAGGGACAAATAATTAAAAATGAAGATATTAGCCATTTGCATTTATTTTTAAAATATTGGTAAATAATATAATTAGAATAACTTTTGAAGATTAAAATATCAAAGTAATTAAAACATATAGTAATAATAGCACAGGTAGAAGGGATTTTAATGCAACTAAATTATTGCTAGAGATAGTGCAAGGTTATTGTATTATCTTGGAAATAATAAATGTATTAACTTTTACTAGATGCTAATAAATCAAGAATGCATGATTTGACCTGTAAGATAACTACCAAACCCAGTAAGAGGATGTGAAAAGAAGATAAAGATAATCAAAAGAAAGCAAAACTGTTAATAAAACATAGAAAAATATGGCAAATAGACAACATATAGTGAGATAATTGATTTAGGCCCAAATTCAGTGAATGCCTTAAATGTAATGGAATGAGTTCAAATAAGTAACAAAAATGTTTTCATAGATAACAACAAAAGAAAGCAAAACTTAAAAGAAACACACCTGAAAAAAATTGTTGAAAGTAAAATCTTGGAAAAAGATATTCATATAACCCAGAACAGAATAAAGCTGGTTTTTGTACATAAAAATTAAAGAATGACTCTATGGCAAAAGATAAAATAAAAGCTATTCTCATTGCTGACTTAAGTTATCTCAAACCTTAAATAAGATTTTAAATTTAATTTTTCAAAAAACATTTAGAATGATACCTGACATGATACTTTGCAGTAGACACTTATCTGACATGATAGTTG